>VDFB02372749.1:0-30818 GCA_007258455.2 Sequoia sempervirens | reverse complement strand
AATAACTATGAGTAAATATGGTCAAAATTTATAACTATGAGTAAATATGGTGTTGAAAATTAGTAACTATGATATTAATATTAATACTAATTTTGATAAAATGAATTAATTTTAAATGGAGGGTAACTCCATAATAATATTAAATACATCATGGAAATGACAATAACATCATTAAGGAGAATGAGGATATCATAAATGTTCAAATTGTGGAAATAATATTATTATTTCCCTTTGGAAAATAATCAGATTTAGCAAGGATCAAATAATAGTATTATTTCTCCAGTGAGCAATCAATGATGATAATTATTAAAGGCTTATTGTTGAATTTAATTAATAGAAATTTATGGTAATTAAATAATAATGTTAATCTTTAGGTATGGGTGGTAATAGATTAGAGTGTGGCAAGTCTTTATACTGAGTCCAACCTTAAGTTAGAAACACTCGTGCTACATCTTAGGGTGCACGTGAAGGATATCCACACACCCACTCTCATTATCCTTCCTCCTCCTTCTTGAGCAACACAACTACAATGAAGTTGAATGAGGCACCAATTCAATGTCTATAGTTTACATCCCATGCTAATGCATGGTTATCAACTATTAGTGGTTTTCATGTTGTGGTTTAAAATTTCAAAAAAAAATGGTTGTCTCTTTTCCCAATATGTAAAATGGAGTTTGACCAATTGACTACATCAATGCCTTGTGGGATTTGAATACGCCATTGTTTCTATATTTGAGAATTAAGCCTTTATGAATAGCAAAGGAAGGGCTAGCATCTTGAACACTGCTCGATCATAACATATTTGTTAATTGCATGGTTTATATATATATATATATTGCAAAGGAGGGATGAATTCTGATGACCTAGCCCCTGTTTTGCTCCTGGTCACATGGGCGGGGGCTCGGGAATGTGTGTCGTATTCCTTGGGTCAAACGGTCATGGCCAAGAATCTAGAGGCACTAGATTTTTTCTTCCGTGTAGGATGGACAATAAAGGCACCACTGCCAAACCCCAACCAAAGCCAAGTAGTTTCTTTATATTTAGCTATAGAGGTATTTTTGGGGGATTTAAGAAATTGAGCAATGTAGTTTAGTGGTAAGGTGGGTTTCACTTTCTAGAAGTCTTCCCACCTCCAATTCTAGAGGCCCTGTTTTGATTCTCGTGAAGAACACAAAAATGCAGTGCAATGTGAGATGGGTTACCTTGTGTGAATTACCTAGGTTACACAAGTTCTATTCTTATGAAACATGTGTGAGAAATTTTGAAATAGAAGATGGGTTAACTGTGGAATAGTCTCTCTAAATCAGAAGGGGCATAACTTATGCATCCCCTAACACAATCTTAAATCCAACTCTACTAATAGACACCCCAATGCATACAAAATTATGGGTGTTACATGAATTGCATCCCATTAAACTAATAAACTAAAATATTCTTTTTTTTGGTGATATAAATATTGCTAATAGTTTTCAACAAATGTATTACTCACTTCCATCATATTGTATATTTAACTGATAGGCTATTATGTGGGGGAACCCCATCGCAATCTCCTCCATTCTGATGTCAGTGTTTCCTTTCTTTCTTTTCCCAACATTCTCACTAAATGAGCACATTCCCCAAAACAATAGTCACACACATTTCTTCTCCATGGATTTTGTTGCTAATAAAAAATACCGAAGTATATCAGCCTGTCGACGTAAGCATTGCACCTCATTGGTGCAAGTGCTAGTTAAATTTATTTATTTTCCACTGTCTTTATGAGAACATTACAAAAATTATTTCTTTCAATATCTATTCCCCCTCTCTTTCTCCCCTCTTGTCTCCCCTAAGTGATTAAATTTCAATAAATTTTATCTTTTAATGATTAAAAAGAAAACAATGGGAATGGTCATTTGTTTTGTTCAAAGTAAACTGCCATGTGAAGCATAAGAATTGTTCTTAAAAAATAAACATGAAGTGGCGCACCCCTCAATTTTAGTCGATAAAAGGTTCGCTCACACGATAATATCATTTAATCACCCCTATGGTGAGGTCCCTACAATGAATTTGGAGGTAACCATCTAATACAATTTCTAATGATTTGTGTACATATTTATGTAATTTGTAATGATTTATGTAGATTTATGCTCACATTTGAAGCATATGTTCCTAAAAGAGGAGGATTTTGAAGAGATTCAAAGGGAAGCATGAATATACAATCTTAGAGAATTAGATTTCAACAACGACATAAAATGAAAGCATTGGATTAGCATTAAATATATTGTGCTTTTAACATTTAAGACTTAAATATACAAAATCAATGAATAAGCTTCTTGTTGTTTACTTCTTAACAATTGGTATCTTCTTTTGGCCCATTTTTTGAATAATTTGATCAAGAAAAACTATTCGTAACCAAAAAATAATACCCATTTTAATAAAATGAACTATCTTGAAGTGATTATTTAATTAGGAAACACCATATAGACTAGTTTACTAATAATGCAAAATGAATATATAGAATTGTCTAGTAACAATAAAATTATTGTTAAAATAAGAAAGAGGTACAACTTATAAATATATTACATATATTTTAGTAGAAAATATAGGTCAAATGATCATCATATAATCAGATTGTTGGTGTCATCCACCTCCTAGGAGCACCATCTGCAACAAAAACCTTCACAGAAATCGAGAGAGGAAACACAAGGCCATTTTACCAAAACAAGAGTGATTGAAATGAGATAAATAAAATACATATTTTACAGGCTTTTAAAGCCGTGAAAAACACGGATGCGTGAAAAACTACCCTATGGGAAAAACTACCCAGTGATTAAATGCCTGTAAAAACTTGACACACTAGCACCCCCTCTGAAGTGCAAACTTAGGGAGAATTATTATGCAGAATGAAGATGCAATATGGGTCCCGGATAGACAACCATGAGTACCCATTTACAATGGAAAAAGAAATCTCTCACAACTGGAGAAAAGGAGAAAAACCCTATGGGAAAAAACCCCTCTCCAAAAGAGAGAAAAGAAAAAGAAAACAAGATGCATGGATTGAGGACACAATCACATAGATTTTAAATTTTGGATTATAGGATATCTTTCTTTCTACATTTGTATTGGATCAATAAGAATTTTGATTATTCGTTCCTTGTTTCCTTTGTCATGATATGAAAAACCATCTACATTTAATACATAGAAACATTGCAGTCCTCTATTAAGGTTGAAGCTTAACTTTTCCCAACGAAGCAAAGCACTATCTTGATTCAGAAATTCCCACGTTATTTCTTTAAGTAATTGGTCAATTGTATAGTTGATATGTTTTAATGCATCTTCTTCTGAACATTCAGGATGATCCACCATATAAGAATAAATGGTTGAGAATGTCTGTCCATGGAGTTTATCATCCTTCATCACCATAAAAAAATATGTTAATATTCTAACATAATAAATATAAATCATTTGCATTCAATGTAATAACTAATTTAAAAGAGATAGACTAAAACCTGGTAATCATGAGCATCATCAATCAAGCGTGTACACATCCATATGAGCTCATAGAATCTACATTGGTTAGTAAATGTCTTCTCAATAGTGTTGTCTGTTAAATCATGGGCTGCCAAGAGAAATGGGTGCAACAATAATGGTCCAATTGCTGCACTTGTCGCTGCAACCTTTATGTACTCATTATAGGTTGCAATGTGTTGGTTTACTTTCCATTGTTCTTGTTGTAAAGTAGCTTCAAGATAATCTGCCCACTAATTCACAATATACTTGAACTATTAATTCTATTTCCTAATTTTATTTTATAATCTATAAATTTAGTTTGACCTTGAAAAAAGATAACAATAACTTTTTCCATAAATTTCCCATACAATAATCTCTTACATTGTTTTCACATGCTTAGTGTAATTACATTTCACTTATTTTTTAAAAGAGATTAAAATTTGCATTTATTATAAAAAAAATATAAAATAAATAAAGCAATACAAATAAGTTAAATTAATTTTTAAATATAAAATAAAAGTTATATTTTTATGTATGTATATAGTAAATAAAATCAATTCTAAATTAAAATAAAATAACTTTTAAATAAATAAAATAAGATATCTATAATAGTATTAATATTGGTTTCAATAATACAATATTAATACATGCAATAATTCATATTCATTTGATATGAGTATCAAGATAAATAGACAAGTAGCAATTTTATGACTTTTTAAAATTATCCTCTATAGATTATATCAAAACTCTCATATTTACAGGAGTACCTATTTTATGACCTTACAAATTCCTAAGAGTAATTATAATTATTTAATATACTAAATCTGTTGTAACGTTAGGCCCTTCTTATATATGTAACTTCATATGGCGAATCTAGAAGATTCTATTTATGACATAGTAGACATTTTTCTAAGTGGTTATCATAGATGTGAGAGAATATGTATGAAAGGTGTTACAAAGTACACTATAAAAAGTATCTTGGAATTAGGTCTAAAGATGTAACCTTAAAGGCATAACTTAGATTGGTACAAGAGAAGAAGTATTTGATATCACAAACTTCAATGAAAGAACATTTAGAATCAATGTTTATTTTTGAATATATATTTATTTCTACAAATGAAATCCTTAGAAAATAAGACATAAAACAAAACAAACTAATTACTCAATAATAAATGTGGATTTTCTAAAAATATAGATAAATTTTGTATGCAAAAATATAATTAAAAGACATTGCAATAAGAAGGAAGATTGGCCAATGGGCCTACGTTGGGGAAAAGAATATCTACCAAAGGTAGGGGTGTTCACTTTGATGGCACTAGAAAATAAAATTCTTACCAATGACAGACTTCAAAGGATTGGTATAGCAGACCCACATAAGTGCATAATGTGTAGAAATGAGGAATCAGTAAATCATTTACTATTAAACTATAAAGTAGCAAGAACATGTTGGAAATGGGTGATGAATAAGGTAAATTGGGTTGCTTCTACTTGAATGACAATATGGCCATGTTCAATGGGTGGTCAGTTCTAAAGAAACAAGCATTGGGAAATTTCAAATGAGAGGAATAGGGGGTTATTTCGGGAGAAGGAGAGGTCAATAGAAAGCCTCATCAATAAACTTGATTCGGTCATCTCAAAAGTAGTGAAAAATGCAACCTCAATGCAAAATATCAAGAAGATTTCATTCACTTTATGGGATGAACAAATCAAGAAATGATGGATTAGACTTTTTATTCCCCTTTTTTATGAGGCTTGTTTGGTTAAACCCTCTCTCAACCCAAGAGAAAATGTGAAGTGGCTTCCATCAGATGAAGGTTGTGTTAAGTGAATTGTAATGGAGCTTCAAGTAGAAATTTTGAGCGTTAAAAAGTAGATTAAAGAGACAAGTATGGTAACACCCTTGCAAAGGAGGCCAAGAAAATACGAATGGAATGAAAAATAAAGAAGATTTGTAGGCAACTTGGGAATTAATCTTTCCAAACAAATGGGTTTCAAGAGACTTCAGTTGGAAGGAGATTGGGTTATTAAAATCAATGCCATTTGACAGTAGGAAACTCCCAATTGGAAGCTAAAAAAATTCATCTCACAAATGTGGGAAATCATCACCTACTTGGAGGAATTTAATTTCACACAACTTTTATCGAGAAGACAATTTATAGGTAGACAAGATGTCCAAAGAAGAAATTTGCTTGATTGTGGAACATGGTGAAATGAATTTGGTGGATCCGATTGTATTCCCAAGAATAGCTACTAGACATGATGTGACACAGGACGATGAGGGCATTTAAAACATTGTTAGCCAAAAATTAATGGCTGGGTGAGCATAGTGGCGGTTCGACTTTATCTTCCTACCTTACCAAATATTTTAGCATTACAATTAATGGAGTCCGCCATAATTCTCGATGCTAAAGAGATGCAAATGGTCAAAGGTAATGTCGTAGATCGTTTCCTTAGGAAGATCTATAATCTTGCTAAAATGGAGGTCATGGATGCCTTGAAGGCAATATTGGGTAGTAAATACCTTTCCTCAACTTATCAATATTGAGTAAACAATGATATTGCCTCTGTGATCAGGGCATGGTTACTCAGGGCGAGGGAGAAGAAATCATTGATGAGATGATTGATGCAAAAATTGGTCAAAGCAAGGTGGAGAGAGGAGATGTCAAAGTATCTCAACATGGCAATCATGGGTTAGGGATTGAGAGGTCGATCAAGAAGCTTTAGCCCCAACTCACACTAGAGCACAGTGGGCCTTGCCTATCACTCTTGATCTGGAGTGTGGGAGAGGACGTAGACCCTCACATGCTAGAGGTAAATAGGAACATCGCCCTTTCGAAAGAGATTGTGAGCACTTATAGGGTGGTGGGACAACCCTTGGAGTTCGCTCTCCCCATGGTGCAAGGTGGAAATAAGGAGATGGTGGTGGTGGGCTAACAAGATACAAAACTGCAGTTGATCAATCACTTCCATGAGGTATAATTTTGTAAAATTTTGTGAATTTTGATCATTATTTTGCATTCATGAATGACGTTGTATTTTGGGTTTGGTCTTCTTAGTGCTAAATTAATATATTAAAAAAAAATTAAGATAAAATAAAATATATTTTAAATTAAAACTAAAATATACTCATGAAAAAATAATTGTCAATTTACATAAAATAATATTTGAATTTTTGTGTTCCTATCAATGTTAACTCTAAGGTAACTTTTATTTCTTATTAATTCATATAGTATATGAATTAAAAATGATTACACTTTTAATAAAATAATTTTTGGAAAGGTATACATACCGCTTTTGTAGTAAATGGCATCATGTCACGTCCTTGCTTCTTAGTAGCCTCACTTGCCAATTCACGTATTGTTTGAAAAAAAAAATCTACAATTCTCATTAAATTATTTGGAATATCTTGTACAATGGAAAGATCCCAACCTTGAATAACAACCTTATAAATATTCTCAACTTGCTCAATTTTTAGGTAATCATAAAAAAGATCATCCATTAAAGAAATAATTGTTGTTGATTTGGCCAAAGCCACTCTGCTACTACACATCTCCACTTCATCAGTAGCACTGACACCTAACAAATAATATTCAATCGGACGTTGTCTAATTGGAATCAATTTAGTGATCCCGGACTTTTCCCACCAACTGCCATATAAAAGTAATCAAATTATGATTAGTTTTTAATTAAATGAATTTGAAGTTCACTGCACATTAAGTTTGAAAATCATGTCACTATAGAAAAATTTGTGACACCATATTGTTTTTAACATGTGTAGATTGAATACACAGTACATAAATTATGACTAGTTTTCATGAAAGCTTATAATTCTAATGAGATATCTTATAAAGGACAAGATGCAACCCATAGATTTAGAATTGTTTTTTTTTCTTCTTTTGATTCAATGCATGATAAATCTTGGTTCATTCCATCCAAAAATATGCACAAAGTAAATAGCCTTTCAATTGATGATTAGATCAAACATTAAATTATTACATAAATATTTATAATTTAATTTAATTATTTGATTATTTGTTTTATTTTTTATACTATTTTAATCCATCAATATATATATATATATATATATATAAGACCATGATAATTACCTAGATAATTCCTTCATCTCCATCTTGTATACAGATTGTAATATATTGAAATCTAATTTTGCCAATTCCAAAATCTTCTTATCCTTGAACCTGTATAAAAAAAATTAATCTTGTAAATAACTTAAGTAGGCTCAAAATATATTAATAATTCAGATGTTTAAAAAAATTATAACAATATTTTATAATTTTTACCTTAAGTTGTCCAATTCACCTATTTCAATAAAATTTCGTGCCTCCCATCTAGAGAAGGTACAACGCCATTCATATATGAGTGCATACTCCACCTATAGAATTAAAACAATAAGCTTATAATCAATATAAATATTTGCTGCTCTCTACCTCTATTCTAATGGATTTCTTGAATATACTAATTTATATCAAAAACTTTAATTAAAATTTATTGTACCTCTTTCAGAAAACTTTTCTTATATGTATCTCCTGGTTCTTTTATTATTTGCTTAAGATATGTAGAGCTAAATATTTTAGCCTCTTCCATAACTTTTTCTCTTTGAAATGCCACACTTGAAGCTCTTAAAAGGTTGAGGATACTTCTCATCCTATATTCCTCTCGAATCATGTTCTGATTATTATCATTATTTCCTTCACAACAAAAGAACTGCCCATTTTTGTCCTTGAAGTTCTCTAACACATCTTCGTTCGGAGTAACACATAAGCAAATCATTAGTTGTCTTCTACGTATTAGAAAAACACACAGCAAATAAATAATTAAGTTCTACATAAAAAAGATTCTAGTTATTTTTACCTGCAGATACATCATAACGATGGAGTCGAAATACTCTGAGCCCTAAAGCTGTAGCATTCAAATCCTTTGTAATGCTTTTGCAACCTAATCCTATGCCCAAACATCCATCCCAAGAGCTGCATCCATAAGCTATATCCTTTTATTAACATTTCCATCTTGTACTTGTCTATCCTAAATAAATATCATTTTGATTACTACAATCAAATTGTTTCTTTTTATTTTATTTTATTAAATCTGATTGTGTTGTAGTTTTTTAATCAACACACACTGTATGATCTATAATCATTTTAACTATTATATAAAACTGTTAATATTCAGATCTCATGTTAATGATATCAAGTTTTCACAATCTATATTGCTAATCAAAATTATCTTTTTTAATTAGAATCAGTGATCTATTATCAGAATAAAAGAAAAACTAGAAAAAGAAAAATATGACAAAAAGATCACATATTGAACGAAATTACCATCCAAATATTAATAAACGTGAGAAGAAAAAATTGACAGACCGGTAAACGTAATCAAGAGCTGATTTTATTTCAGCCCCAAAAAATCGGTCTATTCCCAGGCATTGCAATGCGTCAACCATCTCGAGACGCTCGAGTAGATCACCATCTCCGCTTTGCATTTCATTTAATAAGATTTTAACTTCTTTCACCAGTCTTTCGGCACGTTCACGGTATTCAGGTGCCTGAAGAAAGTACGATCATTTGCTGAAGAAAAACACCAGAATATTCTTTAAAGAAAAATGATGGTAATAGAGATAATAAAGGAAAAGTACCCCGTATGGTGTTTCCATGGATTGGACAAAATCATCCTCCCACAGATTTACACATCTTTCTGGCCTTTCCAAAGAACCAGAAGAAGTGTGTTCTCCCTTCAAATTAGACATTGCAGAAGCAGTCCAAAATGATTCAGCCCAACAGAAATATTCAAGTTAAATGCTTGTGCTGATGTTTACAAGTATAATGCTATTTATACTGGCAATGGGAGGAGTAAATATTAAACAGTTTGCAACATCTAATCTGATCAGTACACTCCAGTTATTTCAACGTAGTTAGGTGTATGTCACCATAAGCCCTAATTAGGTATGCTTCAGTTATTTCAAATATATTTCTATTTATCGCATTAAGAGTTGTTGGAACATCGCATCTGCTCAGTACGCTTCTCTAATGATCAAAATCAAATGTGATAATTTAAATGGAAGCAAATCTGCTCAGTGCTCTTCTACTAACGGACAAAGTATGGTATCTTATTTTCATTTTTTTTTTAGACTGCAGGAATCGTAGCACGACCCCCTATAAATTGTAGTGTGTCTGACGTGACCAACGGCACTCGTGCCACACGCCCTCCGGTACCATGGGGGTGGGGGAGACAAGACCTCTGCAAAAAGTATGGTATCTTTTATGAATGTGATAATGTAGGTATTTTATTTTATTTCATACAACTTAAATTTGATTTGTAATGTTATTTCATGATATATATATTCTTATTTATATTTATCCTAATTGTAGTGTAATGAAAGATGAAATTTTTATTAGAATTTTGTATAATTAAACTACTTTCAACTAATTTGAATAATAAATGTGTAAATAGTATTTGAGTTAATTGAATTTATTTTTTTCTCATGTATACCTACTTTTATTTGAACAAAGTAAAATAGTTACAATTAAAGAAATACAATCAGATTCTATTTATCTTATTTGTCATGTAAGAGGAAAAATAAGTTCATAATAAACTTTGTATGCGAACAAATCATTTTTTGAAACCCTATGATTATTGAAACAATAGTCTTTGAAGTTATAATCTATCTAATGAGGAGTACAAATACTATCATCATCCACATTTAGAGTTTAAATAGACAAATAGTCATTAAAACTATAATATATTTAAATAAGAGTATTATACCATCATTGAATCCAATCTAAGAGTTTCTCTTTAAAATATTAATATTGTAACTATTTGAATAGTGTGACATCAAGAAAATGTCTCAAGATTTCTCAATAGACACACATAAACATTGAAAGAGATAAATTGCCACCATAGAGGTATTGCCCTTTCTATTGAATACAAAAAAATATAGTTATAGATAATCCTCTAAAAAGGATCAATTGTTACAATATGGCCTTCTAAGGCCGGTGATGGATTGGGTAGCACATCCCTTCTAAAACTTAAAATGCACACTTGATCTACTCTATTGATAAAACTTCATTCATTTGGCTAGTGTATAAGTTGAATAAATCCATATAATTCATTTCTATGCCTTCCTCAAATAGGGCAAGTGCTTTCTTGTGCTTCTCACTGCGATGTGTTATAGAAATATCAAAGATCCCTGCAATGCCTCCACTTTGGGGCTCCTTGTTGAAGGCATTGACAGCGTCCATAGCCTTTTGTTTTAGATGATCCTTTGTGATACCATCCGCTGTGATCTTACTCCAACTCTTTTTCCTAAATACCATCCTGAAATTTTCTAGGAAGACTCTAGCAATTGTTTCATTGTGGGTGTGTTCGCCCCTAAAGATATTATTGTCAATCACCTTTCAATATTATAGATTTGTATGTTGATTTTTCAAGGTGGATGGTCTTTATGACTTTTAATTCCTTCATAGATGAGTTTCAAGAGGAGAGAAAATCCTAACCAAATCTAGCTCATGGGTTGTACTTTGGATTAGTACATGTGGTATTGATTTTTCTCATTCCAACTCTTCCTTCATCATCGGATGGAGAGACCTCAACTGTGTGAGTATCATTGAAGATATAATCGTGTTGTTATTTTTGTTTCGCATGCCAGTTTCTCTGAATAGGTTAGCTTTTATGGGGGATAGCATATTTTATGCTCTATTATAGATAGTCTATGATTAGCATCGTCCATAGTTGTCATCTCTAATTGGGGTATTTTCCCAATAGTGAATATTTTTTGAGACCACCTCCTCAGTATCTAGTTCACTTGTCTTGTTAGCTAGGTAATCAATTATTTGATTACCCTGTCGATAGCAATGAGAAATGGATATATTTTCATATATTTTTTAAAAGTAATTATATTAATTTTGCTATTTTTTTAATTTTTAATTTGGTAGATTTCAAATTTGGATGGAATTTTTGAGAGTCTCCTTCAATGCCAATATCAATTAGGGTTTTTTTAATTTTCGCATAGTTGTAATTCAATCAAAAGAATCTAAAATTTGACTTCATTATTTGTATAAATTGAAAAAAAATTGGCTCACCCTAGATCAGATCACCTTTTCCATTTCTTATTGCCACCCATTCTCTTGAAATACCAAGATCACCCTTAGCAGTGCCATTGAAATTCATTTTTAATCATCTACATGGTGGGGGGAAGCATATGATTTTGGATCTTTTAATTGCTTTTGGGATAATGGTTTCAAAATCTCGAGGAATATGAAGTGACTTCCATATTTTTATGATCTCTCCATCCCAAGATTTGAAGTGTTTTGGAGGAGAAGAAAATAATTTGGCCCTTATAATTTTAATTTCACATATTCTTTTTTAATTTTTTATCACCTCTTTTTATCGAATTTTATTTTTCATTGAAGGTTATATTGCTTATTTCTTTCTAGATCTTCCATGTCAGTAAGAATGGGTTAAATATCTATTTTCCTTCCCATGTTGAGCAATGAAGCCTTAAGCAACCCTTAAAGTTTCTTCCCATGTTGAGTGATGAAGCCTTCAGCAACCCTTAAAAGAGAAATAAATGTCATTGTTAAGAGATCCATTCCAATTTAGATAGTTGTGTGGCCAATCCCAATACTTACTAGTGAAGGGACAATTGATTAGAAAGAGGCTGACCAATTCTTCATACTTTTTGAACATTACCCATCTTGACAAACTAGCAATGCTTATTATTTTTAGATAATCACCAATGAAAATTCATTTATTGTAGTCAAGGTAAAGGCACACACCTTTGGTAAATTCCATTTATTCCAGCAAAGCTTTGTTGGAAATCCCATGGCTTGTTCCACAACCATTTGGAGTTTATAATCCAACTTGACCATAACCAAACTTTTTTTTGATCCATTATTTATCACTCACGATACATGATATTTTATCAGTGTTCTGTAACTCAACATGAAATTCCATACATTTGATCCATGTGGAGGATTACATTTACTAAAAATCCACTAATTTACTTCAATATCCAAATATTTCTTCTTCAAAAAGTGACACAATTTTACAGTTGGTATAACATAAATTTTCCAAACTACTTTTTCACAAGTGCCATATTTTGTTTTTTAGTTTTCTTAAATCCAACTCCACCAGCCTCCCATCTTTATAGATAATCTCCCAACCAATTAATGAGACTTTTTTTTCTTCATTAGATCTCTCACCTAATTTTTTTTATTATACTTTCCAATTGACATCATTCTTTCCTTGTTAGTTGTGTACAAGATAGCTGGTATATCAGAAGTCTACTCTAAATCATTTAAATTTTCCCATCTTAGGATAACCATTTTTCTTAAATCCATGATAGAAGCTTTGTTTCTGAAATTATTTACTGTTTTGTCCTTCAAACTTTTTTTGATTAATCCTTTGAAAAGAGATTCACAAATACTTACATGGAAGGTGATCTTTAAAACCAAGATATATAAGATGCATCTATGAATATCTTTCTTCGTATTAAAGAAGAAGATGCTTATTTTTTTTATATTAATGATCTAAGAGACGTAGTAGTATATTTACCCAAGAGTGATTGTATTTTGGGTCTTCTTATAAGCTTGCTTCCCAATGTAGTATTTAATCATATGTAAATTGTTGGTGTGTGATGGATGGAAATTGATCTATCACTCGAACATAAATTATCTACCCTAGTGATTATAAAACTTGATTTCTCTTCCCAATGCCTTGACTATAATAACAAAGAGGAATAGTGATGCAAACAAAAAAAAACTTCAAATTTGTTTCCAATTACAATCCTATCTTGTAGCCTAACAACAACTCAATTTGACAATTTCATTTGTCCATTGAAACCAATTCAAATTGCACAAGAACAATAATGAAAATTTAGCTATTCCACTAAATTGAAATATCAAATGGTCTCATTTTGAAATTAAACTTTACACAATAAATTGGTGGCAAACTCAATTCTATTAATGATAGAAAAATTCATAATCATACATTTATTGAACAATCCATACTTTTCAAATTTCTCTATTGAGATACTCCAGTCTCTTGTAACAACCCTCCCAGACTACAGTTTAAAATTTTCAACTGACAACTAACTTTCAGCTGAACTGCAACTAACTTGTTTTCGAAACTAGGGTTTCCAATTGATCCAACTAACTCTAAGATGCAATTATCTTTTTAATCTTTAGTTTCAGTTCACATGAATTGTTCGATAGTTTTCTGCCTACTGTTCATGGTAGATCAATAACTAAATAACTGCCAAACTAGGGTTTCATTTGCAGCTAGACAGAAAAGAGAATTCAATTCAGATGTCGTTACATTATACACTTCATCAACTAACTTTTAATTTCATTTTCAGCTGAAAAGAAACTATTAACTATAAACATCTAACAGGAAATTGCAGAAGAATAATAATTACTTTTCTTTACTCCCAAAAGATAACGAATAATTACTACAGCTATGAAACAATATAACAGCTGAATAAATTCAAGTAACTATCTCCCTAAGTATCTGAAAATCTTACAATGTTCATTAACATAAAGAATAGCATTCATGGCATAGATGAAATAGAAATTCAATTACCTTTGCATGTACCTGATTTTACGAGAGAGGAAGAAATCCATTTGACATCATCTTCATACTATCATACTTGGAAATCTTTATCGAGGGAAAGAGAATTATAATCAGGGGATTTACCACCCAACCAAAACCTACTGGTCTCCTGAGTTTCTTCGACTGAAGAACCCACCCTTCACGAGGGTAATCAACATGGATCAATTTATCATCATGCCTCTGAGCTTGGTGTCAAGGACCTATACCTCCTGATCGACCTAACTAAGGGTACCTCCCAAATAGAAAGGCCACTCTGATCAGTGGTATATCCGATACTTGATAGCTGACAAATGCTGAATCTAGCATTGTACCTTGGCCAAGGATTTTAATAGAATTGGCACTCTTGTGCCGATATCTATGACACTTCTGTGTCGATGTCTCTGGCACTATTGTGCCAACATCTCTGGCACTATTGTGCCGTCAGCATTCACCCTTGCTCGACAAGATGCTGTTTGTTCCAAGATTTAAATTATAATGCCCAGATTAAATTTCATTTCTCATTTAATATATTTTATTTCATGATTCATCTTGCAACAAGATTCAGAAATCAGTCATCTTCTTCAGATTTATAGTTTAAACAAAAATATTGTCTGGCTTAGACAAGCTCATTCCTCACAAGGAATCATAAGTAAAGTTTTCAAGTCATAGGGGAACTCATAGTCTGTTCCCCTTCTTATAATAAGTTTTGTTGATATCTCTAAAGGAGAGAGAGAGACTGGGTAAATGAACTTTCTCTTCATTTTGTTATGGTTAACCTTCTAGCTTAATCAATTAATTTTATCTTTGAAAGGAAGAGAGAGAATGTTTTGGCATCAACATCTATCATTTCTTTTAAGGCTACCTAAAAAAAAGGGTTGTTTCATAGAGAACTTAAGCACTGAACGATATATTCCATTAAGTGGTCATTCAGACCTTGCCATACTAATTCATATTTTGGTCTCAAGTTTAAATTATAATAATAGGTTTGGACATCATTTTCTATAAATTCAGGTTATGCCTTAGCCCTAGTTTATACAAATGGAAAGAGTGATTGATACATCAATCAGGATTCCAAGACACTCCTTTATAATATATTTGCAAGCAAGTCTCGATTGAACTAGGTGTGCAAATGTACAACTTCTAGTCAGAGAGAAGAAAATTTGGTTGGCTAGACAAGTAAAGTTCTTAGGTAATTTTCCAAATAGTTCAACTGAACCCATAATCAAATTTTAACCAACCTCTAACTGTTGGCTGTGTGAAGCCAAGTCTGACTTTTTTCAGGAATATTATAGTTTGTAACTACTGCCTATATTTGGCATATTGCAGTCTGCCCCAGTTGTGCATGTCTTTGCATGACTTACATTAAGAATCTTCCTGGAAGAAGATGTAATTAACTTCATACTATACAATGGCTGAGAATGTTGTATGTAAAACAGAACAGAGATGAATAGAGAGGACAATCCCCCTGCACAATGTGGATGTAGCCATTCTGGTGAACCATGTTAAAATTCTGTCTTTCCTTGTATTTTTTTGTTTTGCTGTAATTTCTTTCATTGTTTTCTGTTGTTTTAAAATTCAACAATTGGTATCAGAGCTTGGTGAAAAAGCTCATTGCAGACTTGGTTCATTGAGAAATCGATAAAGAATTTCTAGAGTCATGGATGATCCAGAAAAATGGAAGATAGAGAGATTTGCAGGTCAGAACTTCGGACTATGGAAAGTTCAGATGGAGTCATTATTGATCAAGCAAGACCTTGCACCTGCTTTGCTTGGAAAAATGAAAGGAAAGGGCTCTATGTCAGATGAAGATTGGGATAGGGTGGATCAGAAATCTCGTGCAACTATTTTCTTATCACTGTCTAGCAATGTGCTCTTTAATGTCTCAGTTGAGAAGACTACAAAGGAGCTATGGGACAAATTATCTTCACTATATGAAATTGCATCAGCTTCAAATAAGGAATTTATTATGAAGAAATTGTATAACTTGAAAATGTGAGAAGGGGCTATTATGTCAAATCATTTAAATGAGTTCAATACATTAGTCACTCAATTAATTTCTGTGGGTATTAACCTAGATGATGAGATTAAGGCTATTTTATTATTATGTTCCTTACCGAATAGTTGGGAAGGTGTAGTAATGGTAGTAAGCACTTCGGTGGCTGCCAAAAGCAAGTTAAAGTTTGATGATGTTGCAGCCACTCTTCTCAGCGAAGATATGAGAAGAAAACATCAAGAGCCTTCTTCTGGCGATGCCCTAACCACTGTAAGCACCGACAACAGAGGAAAAAGTCAAGAACGAGGAAGAAATAGAGATCGTAGAAGGTCAAAATCAGTGAAACGATCAAAGTCTAGAGGACGGCCTGGTGCTTGTTAGTTTTGTGGAAAACCAGGACATGCAAAGAAAAATTGCTGGAACTACAAAAAGGCTCAAGAAAAGGTGAGTCACAGTGAAGTTAATGTTGTTGATGATGGTGTTTTGATTCTCTCAACAGGTGATACAACTGCAGCTTCGTGGGTACTTGACTCTGGCGCTTCATTTCATGCTACTCTGTGTCGGAGTGCTTTTATAAATTATCAGGAAGGTATGTTTAGTAAAGTTTTTCTAGGAGATAACAAGGAATGTGATATTGTAGGAAAGGGAGATGTGTTATTGTCCTTGAGGAATGGTAATAAATGGTTATTGAAGGATGTGAGGCATGTTCCTACCCTCCAAAGAAATTTGATTTTTGTAGGACAGTTGTATGCTCAAGGGTTCACTGTTAATTTCGGTTTAGATTTATGGAAAGTAACAAAAGGTGTGTTGGTGCTTGCTAAGGGAAAGAAATTGGGAAGTTTGTATGTTTTAGAATGCAACGATGCAGTGGGAGCAGCCTTGACAGTTGTAGATAATGGTTCTGAAATCTGGCACAAAAGGCTCGGGCATATGAGCAAGAAAGGATTAGAAGTTATGCTGCAACGAGGACAACTTCCAGGCCTAAAATCCATTGCTTTGGATTTGTGTGAACATTGCCTTTATGGCAAATAGAGCCGGAGCAGTTTTTTGAAGACGGGCCATAAAACTAAAACCACTCCATTGGAACTTGTGCATTCTGATGTCTTTGGTCCTACTGAGGTAACATCATTTGGAGGTGCAAATTATTTTTTGAATTTTCTTGATGACTGCACATGCAAAACTTGGATTTATATGTTGAATAAGAAATCAGAAGTTTTTTCAAAATTTAAAGCTTTCAAAGCTCTTGTTGAAAATCAAGTTGGAACTAAGATTAAGTGTCTCAAAACTGACAATGGGGGCGAGTTCTGCTCTTTGGAGTTTGACATGTTCTATGCAGACAATGGCATTCGAAGAATCAAAGTGGTACCATTCACACCACAGGAGAATGGTGCAGCTGAGAGGCTGAATCGAACTATTTTAGAGAGAGCTCGGTGCATGCTCTCTAATGCTGGTTTAGGAAAAGAGTTTTGGGAAGAGGCCTGTAACACTGCAGTTTATTTGATTAATCGAGCTCCCTCATCTCGATTGGACTTTGATATTCTGGAGGAGAGGTGGACTGGAAAAAGAATTTCATATCACCATTTGCGGGTGTTTGGCTGTGAAGCGTTCGTGCATATTCCAAAGGAGCAGAGGACGAAGCTTGATTTCAAATCAAAGAGGTGTATTTTTCTCAGTTACGGAGAAGATCAGTTTGGTTTCCAACTGTGGGATCTCGTTGCAAAGAAAATTGTTCACAGCCGTGATGTTGTCTTTAATGAGCACAATTTCCCAGGTTTGCAAAAACAATGTTCCTCTGCACCTGAATTTAATAATGTTGATTTGTTTCAAAATTACAAACCAACTAGGACAACTTCTGTTACATTCTCCCAACCTCTTGTAATTTCTCCACAGTCAGCGACTTTAAGCTCTCTTCCCTCAACCATTGGCTCACAAGTTCAATTGCTGCCCACTCAGCTTCCTTTGGGGGAATCGCCTCCCTCTTTATTTCCTGCACAGCCTTTAGAAATTCCTACGCAGCCTTTAGAAAATACTGTGTAGCCTTTGTTTCATGCGCTACCTCCTCTCACACATTCCCACCCTCTCCCTAGTCCTACGCACCCCTTAATAAATGCTACGCAGCCCACTCTAGTTGGAACGCAGCCTTCTAATGCTCCATCGCTACCTTTTGCACATCCTACACCCCCCCCCCCATCTTGGTACGCTGCCTTCACAAGCTTCAATGTGGCCTTCTAATGCCATTCTGCCTCCTGCTGACCCAGGTTCGCTACCTTTACCTGAAACGCAACCATTGTCAGGTGATTCCCAGAAAAATAGAGATATAGAAAACCTAACTATTGGAGGTATACAGGGACAGAAAATTGTGGAAACACGGCAG
The DNA here is from genome assembly GCA_007258455.2 of Sequoia sempervirens. NCBI lineage: Eukaryota > Viridiplantae > Streptophyta > Pinopsida > Cupressales > Cupressaceae > Sequoia > Sequoia sempervirens. The sequence goes on along the minus strand of VDFB02372749.1, from coordinate 12,360 downwards.
AGTAGTATGCAGGGAAATTTAGACACACCAGGTGTTCGTGGTAATTTAAAAAATAATGAAGGAAATGTAGAGAAACATGGCACCTTACAATCTGACAGAGGACCACAACTTAGGAGATCTACCCGGGTGAGAAAACAACCAGAAAAATATGATGATTATGAGCTATTGTTCTCTGACAATTATGAATTATTGCTTTGTGGTGAAGTAGAGCCTGCCACATTTAAATAGGCTTGTAAATCTACAGATTCTGTGAAGTGGATGGAAGCAATGACATAAGAGATAGAGTCTCTGAGAGTAAATAATACTTGGGATTTGGTTCCTCTTGCACCAAATCGAAAGCCTTTGAAAAACAAATGGGTTTACCGCATAAAAGAGGAAGATGGAGGACGTCAAAGATACAGGGCCAAATTAGTGGTGAAAGGTTTTGCTCATCAACAAGGTATTGATTTTAATGAAATTTTTTCACCAGTTGTAAAAATGCAAACAATTCGTCTTGTTTTAGGCATGGCAGCTGCTTGGGATCTCGAGCTTGAGCAACTTGATGTTAAAGCAACATTTCTTCATGGTGATATTGAGGAGGAACTGTACATGGACCAACCTGAAGGTTTTGTTAAAAAAGGTCAAGAGCATTTGTGTTGCAGATTGAAACGGAGTTTGTATGGGCTTAAGCAAGCCCCAAGGCAGTGGTACTTGAAATTTGATAGCTTCATGACTCAACAACAGTTTGTTCGCTGTGAATCAGATCTGTGTGTTTACTATAAGAGGCTTCCTACTGCTGAGTTTGTTATTCTTTTACTCTATGTTGATGATATGCTGGTTGTTGGCACTAGTATGCGGATTGTGAATGAATTGAAGCATCTTTTAGCTCTTCATTTTGCCATGAAAGATTTAGGGGCAGCAAAGAAGATTCTTGGCATGAATATAATCAGAGATCAAAATAAAAGAGAACTTAAATTGTCTCAAGAGGAATACATTTATAAAATTTTGGACAAGTTTAACATGTCAAATGCTAAGCCTGTCAGCACACCCTTGGCTGACCACTTCCGTCTATCATCAGCCATGTGTCCAAAAACTCCAGAGGAGCAAGAATCCATGAAAAATATTCCATATTCTTCTACAGTTGGCAGCCTCATGTACGCTATGATTTGCACTAGACCAGATATTGCTCATGCAATTGGAGTTGTGAGCAGATTTATGAGTAACCCAGGTAAGCCACATTGGCATGTTGTTCAGTGGATTCTTCATTATTTAAAAGGGGCTGCTAATTATGTTTTATGTTTTGGAGGAAAGCATACACAACTTCGTGGTTATACTAATTCGGACATGGCTGGAGATTTGGATAAGAGGCGCTCTACTACTGGTTATGTTTTTACTTTTGCTGGAGCAGCAATCAGCTGGGTATCTCACTTGCAACAAACAGTTGCTCTCTCTTCAACAGAGGCTGAATACATGGCTCTAACTGAAGGAGCCAAGGAAATCATCTGGTTACAACAGCTGTTGGGTGAACTATGGTGTAAGCAATCTGGTTTTCCTTTGTTTTGTGATAGTAATAGTGCCATTCATTTGGCCAAAAATTCTGCATTTCATAGTCGTACCAAACATATAGAGCTGAGGTATCACTATATTCGCCATGTTCTTGATGAAGGCAAGTTGCAGCTACACAAAATTGACACGAAATTGAATCCGACAGATGCTTTGACGAAGGTTGTAACTTGGGAGAAGTTCGAATTCTTTAGAGCTTCTCTCAGCATTTTGAAGAAGTGATCTTAATCTATTGTGGGGGATATCTCTAAGCATTCTTGTTTTTTCTGATATGACTTGTCTTCAAGTGGGAGATTGTTGGCTGTGTGAAGCCAAGTCTGACTTTTGTCAGGAATATTATAATTTGTAACTGCTGCCTATATTTGGCATATTGCAGTCTGCCCCGGTTGTGCATGTCTTTGCATGACTTACATTAAGAATCTTCCTGGAAGAAGATGTAATTAACTTCATACTATACAATGGCTAAGAATGTTGTATGTAAAACAGAACAGAGATGAATAGAGAGGGCAATCCCCCTGCACAATGTGGATGTAGCCATTCTGGTGAACCACGTTAAAATTTTGTCTTTCCTTGTATTTTTTTGTTTTGCTGCAATTTCTTTCATTATTTTCTGTTGTTTTAAAATTCAACACTAACCACCAGATTCTAACGTGATCCAGCCAAAGGAATTCAAGAAAAAGACAAGGTTCAGGAGTTTAGATGGAGAGAATGTAAAAGTCTCATCTCAAATAACTTGAAACATAGTGAAGAGAGAAGAGTGTCGAATCAAGCACGGAGAGACGGAATAAAAAGTATTTTGACGACAGCTTGCCAAGCATAAGATTTACTGTCAAGAAAGATAAGACAGAGAGTTTTCGAAGCAAGATATTTATTAAGCTTTAAATTATTGAAAGATCCATCTAAAGAATATGTATTCTTTTCTAAAACATACGACAGGTCTAGAACTCTTTGATATAACCCTTATTCAAGAGGAAAACCCGAACAAAGCATTTCATTCGAAACTAGAATAACAAATTTGCAACATTTTTACATGCTCAACAGGATATCAAACGGTGGTTCCAACAAGGTTCCCAGTTCGGAAGAATCACAAATGTAAATTCTTGCTTCCAATTATATCAATAAAAGATTAGCAATTCGCATTAATTCTAATCACTTAAAGGGAGAGATATGGTTCAAGGTGGAATTAGTAAAGGAACACGGAAAAGCTCAAGATTTGAATATCGGTTTCAAATACCTAGGGAAACTACTTGATACTCGCCTGTCTGAGAGTAGAGAATTCGTAACTGGAGGAATTATCTCTTATCACAACCACGACCTCCAAGCACACTGATACTCCCAGCCGCGATCAAGAACAAGGCGGATTGATCTTCCAAAAATTAGACTTGAGACTTCGCCAGAGGTTAGGGTAAAAGATGAAGCAGAGGCAGGAAAACTCGAGTTACCCCCGAATGAATGGAAGAGAATTATTTCAGAATTAAAAATGAAAGTGATTCAGGAGTAGGTTATTTATGATAGATAAGCTGAATGAAGAGCAACAGAGAATTGTGAATGCAATATTCCCAAAATTAGACTCCATTAACCGAGAGCTTCCCCTACGGCAGAACCAATTGATTATAAAATCCGCCTTCAGCCATTCAAGAAACCTTTCATCTGCCCCATCTTGGGCGTTTCTCCCTTAAGGAAGGCGCGAGCTTGGAAAATTAATATTTCATTTAAACTATACCATGCTTCACCACTTCAAGAGATAATAATTCCTTATTTTCTATTATAAAATTATTACTTAACATCCTCAATTAAAATTATTTGCAATTATATTCGAAAAGTTATGAAATATCCTCTTCCAATTTATTATTATTTAATTATAAAATTATTAATCAATTTTCTATCCTCGAAAATATAAGTAGAGGTTTATATATGTATATATATAAATTAGCTTATGGAGTAATTAATTACTTTTATTACTTATGGCCAAGTTACGATTTAGATATTGTCATTCACCGGCTCAAGGTAGACAATAAAATTGATCCATGTTAATCATGTCCTCTCCCTGACGATATTTCCCTTCCTCTCGTGGCGTTGGAAATCCTGCATCCACTGACAGAGATTATTGTTAGATCGTTCTCGACAGCTTTACAATATGCGTTTAAATTTGATTTCATGATCTCATTCAACTTCTCATGAACAATAAATTCACTGGCAAAATAAAAAGTTTGTTAACATTACAGTTATGATAAAAGAACAACTATTCATTCCCAAAGTCATAATCACGTGAAAACAGTTACTTGCCACCAACATTGCATTTGAAATACATAATCAAACATAATCTCAATGTAAGGGATGTGACATCTCTTCTATTCCTTTGCACATACACGACTTGCAAGTATTTTATTCTTTTATTTTCAAGTTGCAAAGATTATTTAGTCTCACACCCTCCTGTCTTCTACTGAATCTATGTCATATCAAAGTTCTATGTTATGCATTTTCACCGGGAAAAGGTGATACCATTCAACATGCCTCCTTTTGTCTTATCTACTCTCCTCATTGCCTTCGAATTCTATTTCCTGTCATCAACAGTTTTACCTTCCTACCGCGACCTCCCTTCTCCATACCTACAATTGAATTTCCTTTTTCCTTTAAGGGTCTTTGTAGTCATGTATCCCACCATCACTAAATGGGGCTCAAATCTCCTTATATCATTAACATATCAATTCATGGCTCCCCCCTTCATATGGTGTGTGCCTTATTTTTTATGCAGCCCCTTTTTTCTCTGATAGTGTGGCCTATTCATAATCCTATCTATATTTTTATATTTTTCTCACTGAACAGAATGTGACACGCTCATTTCATACTCCTCGTTCTCTTTTCTCCATGAGGTGTGACCCTCCATTTCATGTCCATGTTGACCTTTCCAATAGATTTTATTACATTTTAATTTCTTTAAAATTATCTTATGGTATGTCATCGCCTATCTTTTTATCTTTAGTTTTAATGTATTTTGCATTTGACTTGTCTCTCACTCTAGCTGTGTGGGGTCTCTTCTTTCTTCATGGAATTTCCCTATTTGTTATGCCCCTTCTCTCTTCAAATTCCATATCTACCACATAAGGCGTCACCTTTTCCTTTTAAATTCTGATGTTTTTTCATATGCCACATAGGCACTCCCTAATCGCACCAACACACTCAAGAAGAGGGTACATATGTGATGGAATACATTATACAATGGAGGTTGGATTTCAACTTCCATGTGGTTCATGAAATAGCATGCAGTATCAATGGTTTCTTAAGAACATTGCCAATGTCATTGTATACACAAGACTCAAATGTGACTTGATATTCTCATTGAATGCCTTTTCCACTTTCAAAGCTGCATGAGTTTTTTCTTGTCTTATAAAGAACATCAATCAAAATTGAATCAATGGAAACTGAAAAAAACTGATTTTCTTTTGTGTCATGATGATCATGCATTGGGCTAGGTGCTCCTACATCAAACATGCCAGGTATGAAGTTTGTGAGAATATGCTCACAACGGTGGAGTTGAGTAGTCAAACTAATCTTCCAAGTTGCAACCAACCTACAATAAACTCCATCACTGAGAAACTTACACAAATTCATTTCTTCTTCCTCGTCTTCCAACATTTAGCTAGAACATTCACCATCTTCCTCCAACAAATCTACACGCTCCTTCTCCTTTCTTTTGTATACTTTCACCCACCATGTATCGTCCTTCAAATTCTCTCCTCTTCTCTTCTCCTTCTTTGGATCTAGCCCAGAATCACCTAACATCCTCCACCAAAAATATTCACCATCCATATCACCACCTACAACATCCTTACTAAAATCTGCATCTACCACTCCATGAAAATTAAAGATTTCCAAGTAATCCCCTCCATACTATTCAATCCTCATCATATAAAATGAAGGGAAATCAATATCATCACAACATACAATAAGATTTACCTCATCCTTCTCTATAGCTACAACAACATCCTTCACTATGAAATCTTCTGAATTATCATCTACAAATTTTCTTTCTTCATCCTTCACAGCAATGAAAATATTTTCCATCTAGTCATCCTTTATTGCCAACATCTTCAACAAAAAATAATCATCTTTTTCATTCACCAAAAAATCCTTGCACTCCATCACTGAAACTTCAATTTCGATAGCTACATCTTCATTTTCTTCTACCATCGTCATTGCTACACTTGAAACCTCTTGTTCATTATTTTCTTCTTCTTTCTCCATACCTTTCTCATGGCATATCTTTGATGTAAACTCTTCACTCTATATATCCTTTCTATATTTCCATGTTTCCAATCTACTCAATCTTGCATGTATATCAACCATCATTGCTAAAATCTTCCTCTTTTCATATTACCTCCATCCATCCCATATCGTGGGATTCTTTCTCAATAATATCGACATCTCATCTCATGCTCTTCAATCTCCAATCACACTTCTTTTCATACCTCCCTAGCTCTCGGGGCTTCTCTCTCCTTGCAACACTCCTGACACAAGAGCTTTTGCATTGCACTTCTTCTACTCTACCTACAGGTCTTGGTGTAGACTTCCTCACATTCAATGCTCTATCCACATACTCAAGACCATTAGCTCTAATACCATTTAATGCAAACAAAAAAAAACTCCAAATCTTATTCCAATTAGTAAAAATCAACAATCATATTTGACAATTTTATTTGTCTATTGAAACCAATTCAAAATTGTACGAGAACAATGATGGAAATTTAATTATTCCACTAGATTGAGATATCACGTAGTCTCATTTCTAAATTAAACTTTAAACAATAAATTGGTGAAAGCATCAATTTTATTAATGAGACCAAAATTTATAGTCATACATTTATTACATAATTCATGCTTTTCAAATTTCCCTATTTAGATACTCCAATCTTTACTATTCCTTTGCACATATGCAACTTGCAAGTATTTTATTGTTTTATTTTTGCTGCAAATATTAATTACTCACACCCTTCTATCTTCCTATGAATCTGCACCATATCAAATTTGTTAACATTCACCATGCCTCCTTTTGTCTTATGTACTCTCTTTTCCTTCAATTTCTATTTCTCGTCATCAACAGTATTACCTTCCTAGCGCGGCCTCCATTCTCCATACCTATGATTGAATTTCCTTTTTTCCTTTAAGGTTCTTTGATAAACATGTAGCTCACCATCACTAAGTCAAGCACTGAAGGTTAGAGGCAAAGGATTCTAGAAAAACAAAATATAACTGAGAACAAAAATTTAAACACACCTAGAATAAACTTAGAAAATAAAGTTATATTAATTCATTAAAAAATAATATCATTTCACATAAAGACAAAGTTGTTGATCAATTTCTCCACAATTTACTTCTACAGAGCATACTATTTTTTGTTCTTACTCCTTCAAAATAATAATGAACTTCTTTATAAAATATACCCATCATAAATCACCATCCAAATTCACCACGAAAGAGGTGAATTACATTAATTGTGAAAACTAGATTCATACCAAGTGAAAATCATTTTTAATACCAAAAATAATAAAAACCATAATAAATATTGTCCTTTAAGACATTAAAAGCATAATAAAATATTCACCCCAAAAATGTCATCAAAAATATGCTTTACAGCTCTACTACTAGGATAGAGAAAGGAGGCCGTGGGACTATGGGGTCACTGCACTACCGCAAGGGTCAAACTAGGAGACCACGAGATAGTGATAGAACTGCAATACCGCAAATAGAAAACATGAGGCTCATGGTATGGTGGGGAAACCAGAGTACCGTGGGTGGCAGGAAGGAGAGTTGTTGTATGGTGGTAATGCTATAGTAGCATGAAGGAGAGAGAAATTGCTTTAGGGAACATGGTAGACACCACTCTACCGTGGGTTGATGATGCAAATGGCATGGTAACTAGGTAAAGGTAGAAAATGATTGTTGCGGGAGTTGGAATTATTTCCAACAAGTGTGACCCTCCTTTTTTCACTATCATATCCATTTATGGTGCCACCTCATATGGTGTGTTCCTTATTTTTTATGCATCCCCTTTTCCTTTGATAATGTGGCCTATTCATAACCCTATCTACATTTTTTATGTTTTTCTCACTTACCAAAATATGGTGTGCTCACTTCATACTCCTTATTCTCTTTTCCCATGAGTTGAGACCCTTCATTTCATCACCCTATAAACCTTTCCAACCTTTCATATGGTGTGTTCCTTATTTTTTATGCATCCCCTTTTCCTTTGATAATGTGGCCTATTCATAACCCTATCGACATTTTTTTATGTTTTCTTCACTAACCAAAATATGGTGTGCTCACTTCACACTCCTTATTCTCTTTTCTCCATGAGTCATGACCCTTCATGTCATGACCCTATCAACATTTCCAAAAAAAAATTATTGCATTTTAATTTCTTTAAAATTATCTTATGGTATGGCACAACCTATCTTTTTATCTTTAATTTTAATGTATTTTGAATTTTTTGCATCTTCCCCTTTGGCTACATGGGATCTCTTCTTTCATCCATGCATGCCCCAATCTACTATGCTCCTTCTCTCTTCAAATTCCATATCTGTCACATAAGGTTTTTCCTTTTCCTTTTAAATTCTAATGTCTTTTAATATGCCACATAGGCACTCCCTAACCATAGCAACACACTCAATAGGAGGGTGCATATTTGATGGAATGAATTATATAATTGATGTTGGATTTCAACTTCCATGTGGTCCATGAAATAGTATACAATTTCAATAGTCCCTTAAGAACATTTCTAGTACTATCATATACACAAGATTCAAATGTAACGATATTTTCTAATTGGATGCCTTTTCCACTTCCAAAGTCATATCAAAATTTTCATTTCTTATAGAGAACATCAACCAAAATAGAATCAACAAAAACCAAACAAAACTAATTTCTTTTATGTGATGTTGAGCACACGCTTACATGGGTTCTCTTGCATCAAATAGGGAAAGATGTCCATGTTGAAGGCTACCTATGGTTCAAAGAATCCACAAGGGGATCAATTAACCAAAACATAGTATCTCACATTGAAAATACAATTAAAAATCTAGTTTATCTAGTCCATCTAAAAGCCAAATCTCATTAATATGTTCATAAAAAAACTATCTCACTCTATCATAAGCCTTGTGTTGACATCAAATTTTAGTGTAATAATTATCTAGTTGGATGTTGAGATGGAATATTGTATCTCTTGGGCTATTACTATTCTATCAATGATATCTCTACCCAGTGTGAATCCATAATGCTCTTTAGAAATAATATTTGGAAGGATTTCTTTGAGATGATATACAATTATCTTTGAATTAAATTTTTATGTGGTATTACAAAGAGATATCGAGAAAAAATATTGAAAGTATGTGGATTTTATTTAGTTGGAATCAATGCAATGAAATTTATATTGATATATAATAGTTCATCAACTTTATAATTTCTTCCATGACCATCCATAGTTATTTTCCCAATATGTCCCAATATTCTTGATAAAATAGTGTGGGAAATCTATCAGAACCTATTGATTTATGAGAGGGGTGTTTAAAAAAATTGGCTTAACTTCTTTAATTGTTATTGATAAATAAAGTAGCAAAACAAGGGTGTTGGCCTAATTACAAAGAGCCCATGGGTTGGAAACAAAGTCAATATACCATAGACAACACACTAACAATGATTTAACAACAAATCAAAAATAGTGAATAGAAAGAGACACCATAGACAAAAAAGGAACACCAACTTAACCAAATAGTTGACCCCAATCATTGGTGAGGAACTTGAAAATTTTTGTGTGACTACTATCCTTCTCACTAGCCTTCTCTAGTTATTTATTTTGTAGAAATTAGAGGGTAGTTTTTGAGCTATACATAACCTTGGAACTAAATTTGGATAGGTTGACCATCTTTTTCTCAAGTTATAGCACCTTCCTTTAAAATTTGTAAGCTCCTTCATCATAGCAACACACTGAGGGAAACTGTGATTCACACTAGGAAGTTCCACATTGGCATTTTCAACACTAATTGTGATAGGTTGAATCTCACAAGTGTTCTCAAAATGTTTGGAATTAGACTCATTCTCCAATTCATCAGTAGGGAAGCTCACATCTTGCTTAAGAGCATCCTCAATCATATCCTTTTCAATAGACTTTGGATGACCTGCCAAATGGTTGGATCTTCTAAGATGAGAGATGCTAGCATATTTCACATCTTTAACCTTGTAATCAACTTTGTCCTTCTCACCAAATACTTGCAATGGAGAAAATTTATGCTTTTTGGTGGGGGGTTTTCAAATATTCCACTTAACCTCATTTTCCAAAACCTATAGAAGGGGAACTATTTTTAAGGTCGTAGAGGCCTTGAGCCACTTGAGACAAATCCAAAATAAGAGTCTTTGGTGAAGGATTATCCCTAATAAGGTTAGGGTGATGGTGGGTAGGGGTGTCATTTAGGGTAGACAATTCACCCAAAATATTAGTCAGGGATGAGGTATAAGTAGAGTTAGTATGCTTCCTCATATTACCTTTCATGTTTAGCTAAGGGTTCAAAGTGGTCAGGGTAAGTGCACCAAGATGGTTCCCAAAAAGGGGGCCTAAGTGGCCACTTTTTTCTGAAATCAGGAAATACTGACCTTGGACATGAAATTGAGGATAGTTACACTCAAAATTTTGAGATGGAACAAAAAAAGGATTGAAGTGCTCCAAGTATACTTTCTAAACTACTAATTTATTTTGAAAATGGTTGAGATTAAGGGGTTCAAAAGAGGGGCATACACATTTTTTTGTTGTTTTTATTAGAAAAACATAACATAGAAACTCTTGTATGACCCTCACATGGTGAACTTTTTGTAGTATTTTTAAAATCACTATGGTCAGAAGTTAGCTAATAGTATCTAGTTGATGCATGATTTTTCTAATAATTTTTTAATGAATATTTGATTTTTTTACTAATTTTCTAAGTGGGCACTTCCTAAAAAGAAAAATATTGGTTGTGCTCCCCCTAAAAATTTTTGAAGGTAATTGATTTTTTTTTAAAAAAAATTGTATAATGGAGTCTAGTTTCTAAAACTTTAATTTATTTGAAATTTTGATGAATGGTTAATTTATAATGAAAAAAAAACCAAACACCACTTTTTGGAAAAAAAGAGACATGCAAACAAAATAAATTATTGATGAAATGCTTAACATTGTCAAAATATAAAAAAATTACATCGTTGGATAGCTAAGAGAGGACCTAACATTACCCATGTCTTCAATTTTGTGGATATTGAACCAGATGCAATCCTGATAGTGAGCATGAACCTGATTATGTGAAAAAAATTAAGAATTTGCAAAAACATGTCTCTAGTCATTGGGAATTCCCTCCAATCCTTTGGGTTGGTATTCCAAGGAAAATAACAATGCTAAGGCTTGGGGATTCCCAAAGCAAAATATAATGCAAGCGTGTTATAATTCGCTCACGTTCTATCTTAGTTTTGACATTTTTTTTCTCTTTCGGGATGCATGTCAAGCAAGACATGTAACGCGCACGCATTATAATGTGCGTGTGTTATGTCTTCCTTAATGTTAAATGTCACTCTATTGAATGTTTTTTGATATATTTTTATGTTTGTATGTACATGTATGTTGGTGTGTCATGTATGTATGTATGTATATATGCTTGTATGTATGTATGTATGTATGTATGCTTATATGTATCAGTGCGTGTATATTGTATAGATGTAGGATTATATGTACACATGTATTGTGCTTGTATGTATTTATGTATGTCTTTAGAGGGAGGGATATTTTAAGAGAGAGAGTTGTCTAGGTAGTGTGGGATAGGGAGAGAGAGAGAGAGAGAGTCTGGAGAGAGGGAGAGGAGGTGGAAGTGAGAGTTTAAGAGAGAGGGAGTGGGAGAGAAGGGGTTAGAGTGAGGGGGACTTAGCTAGGTAGGGTGAGAGGGAGACACTTGAAATATAGGTAGGGAGAGAGTGTGAGAGTGAGGGAGTGGGATAGAGTGGGAGGGAGGAAGGAAGAGAGTGGGAGAGAGTGGGAGAGGTTGGGAGAATGGGAGACAGTGGAAGAGGGTGGGAGACAGTGGGAAGAAGGGAGGAAGAGAGTGGGAGATAATGGGAGAGGGTGTGAGAGAGTAGGAGGGAGGGAGGAAGAGAGTGGGAGAGAATTGGAGAGAGTGGGAGAGAGTGGGATAGTTTGGGAGAGTGGGAAAGAGTAGGAGAGGGTGGGAGAGAGTGGGAGACGGTGGGAGACGGTGGGAAAGGGTTGGAGAGAGTGGGAGAGAGGAGGGAGGGAGGAACTAAGTGGCATAGGTTGGGAGAGTGGGAGAGAGTGTGAGAGAGTGTGGGAGAGTGGGAGAGTGGGAGATAAGGAGGGAGAGAGTGGGAGAGAGTGGGAGATGGTGGGAGAGAGTGGGAGAGACTATCAGAGAGTGCGAGAGGCTGGGAGAGGCTGGGAAAGGCTGGGAGAGGCTAGGAGAGGATGGGAAAGAGTGGGAAAGGCTAGGAGAGAGTGGGATAGGTTGGCAGAGGGTGGGAGAGAGTGTGGAGGGAGGAAGAAAGTGGGAGAGATTGGGAGGGATTGGGAGAGTGTGAGAGAATGGGAGAGAGAGGGAGAGGGTGGGAGAGAGTGGAAAATAGTGGGAGGGAGGGAGGATGAGAGTGGGAGATAGTGTGAGAAAGTGGGAGAGATTTTTGAAGAGTGGGAGAGTGGGAGATAGGGAGAGAGAGAGTGAGAAAGGATGGGAGAGGGTGGGAGAGAGTGGGAGGGAGGGAGGAAGAGAGTGGGAGAGAGTGTGGGAGAGTCAAAGA
>VDFB02372748.1:0-16314 GCA_007258455.2 Sequoia sempervirens | reverse complement strand
TATTTGTCTTTAGATTATGTTCTGCAATCATCTCTACAGGATTCATTATGGATTGTCTTCTTCAGTAGTGTGGCCTAGAATTCCTATTTGGAGTGTGACAACTTTCGACATCGACATGGAGATACTTGAGCATTTTCGAGGACATCTTTCATCATCCATCTTCCTGACATCCTGCATATCTTGGTGTTTTTTTCTTCCTAAGGGGGAATGTTGTTCATGCTATTGATCATCTTTCTGCATTCAATGTCAAGCTTCTACCAACATTGTAAGAGACTCAACATTGAGGGGAAGTTGCATGGTCTCTCTCTCTCTCTCTTATGGGGGACTTTTTCCTTGTATGGGTTTTTATCCTTCTCATCTTCATTGAGAGCATTTTTTTTTTCTTATCTCTTTGGAGAGGAGTTTTGTCCCGTTGGGTTTTCTCCTTTTCTCTATTTTTGAGAGATTTCATTTACATTTGTACATGGGTACCTAACATGGCCTAGTATTTGGGACCCATCCTTGCATCTTTGTGTCATTTGCATAATAATCTACTCCCTAAGTTGCACTTATGGGAGGTGTTGGTGTGAATGGGGTTATTTCCTAACTAGTTATTAGTGAAGACCTATTCACATTATTATAAGTTTACTTAGGAGTTTTCCTAGTTTTCATTTCTAGAAGTTAGTTACAATGGGGCCATGCCTCATTATTTACTTTTAGTTATCTAGGAATTTAATAATTCTCTCATGCATTTAATATTTTGCATTGAGAATTTAATGCTTGTGTACTAGGTTGTTATGATTTAGTTGTCTCATGTGATAGGATTAACTTGTCATGATCTTGTCTAATCCTATCTCACTCCTTGCCTATATAAGAAAGGCTTCATATGTACATATCAGTCCAAGCAACTCATTTGAGTGTTGTGTAAATCCAATATATCATTGCAATCTTGAGTATTGCATATTGGCCACATCTTGCATCCATTGTTGTAATTTCATGTTCTTGTTTTTCCCTCTTGTGCAAGGTTGTTGTTGGCTTTTGCAGATGATCTTGGAGGTTTGAGTCCTTGAGTGAATCAAACATGTTCTATGAGCTATATCTCAGCTCCTACAAATTATAGACTATACATAATCCTATGATGCTATGATGACTAGAGTATAAGATGATAATAGAACATCATTCTTGACATAACACTTGAAATGAAAATGCACACATTCAATCTCTCATTTTGTTTGGAAATAGTAAGCTTAATAGATGTTAAGTTAGTGACAACATTTGAGGAAACTAAAGAAAAAGTATCACACATTTAGAAAAATATTTTCTACTTAAAGAGAGGAAGGAAATTACCAAGATTCCTAGGAATATAATTTTCCATCCTAAAATTAGTGACATGATCACTTTATTAAATAAATTAATGGGAAAATTTAATGCTAGAATCTACCAACCTTAGATATTGTAGTACATCAATGTTATTATCAAAGAGAGGCATTTATTTGATTGGGTAAGACTATTTAGTGATAACATTCATGATCAATTAATCTCTATCATTACAACTAGGAAAATTTCAATGACTTCCTACGTTGTCTATTTGCTAGAAAGGAAGGCCATTTTCCTTGGGTTGAGAACAAATGGATTACTTGGAGAAGCTTGAGGAAAAGGAAAAGTTTGAGAATTTTATCCATAAATGGAATTCAAGGAATCTCAAAATCATTATAAAAGGGTTAATGATGCATTCATTTTCCCAATCATCAAGATACTCTTTAGAAATCTACATATTAGAGTATCTCTTGAAGTAATGAAGGTAATATCAAGTTGGGGAAATTGCTTTACTTCCCAATTTCCACCTATATTAGAATATCATGGTTTACTAGAGCCCCATATCATCTACCTAGATATTGCAGTGAGAAGGTTATATTGTTAGAGTTTTTAAGACAAAAAGAAAAAATTCATAAGAAATTTACTGAAAAAGCATAAAGAAAGAGATTAGGTCCAATTTACCCTTGGATTTTGTAAATGTGCTACTATTATTTGTGCTAGAGCCTTTGATGAGGAATTATTAGCAATGAATTTCATAATGTTTCAAACATAGATGAATTATGATCTAGATGGTAAAATTAAAATATTGTTTAGTTCTAGAAATAACTATGAACATAAAATTAATTTTTGGGGAATGATATAAACCCAATTTATGATATTCAAGGAATATATCTTAAACAAAATCCAACATTAGATTTATATGTTAGAGAGAGCCTCTCAGTAAGTGAAATAGGTAGTTCTATTAAAGACTTTAATCTATGTTGGCTAAGGACATAGATTGTACATTTTGAGAAGAGAAAAGAATAGAAAAAAAGAAAAGGGAAATAAAAAGTGATTATTCCTTAGAACCTAAAGATAACATGAAAATAAATAAGATCTCAAAGAGAGGAAAGACTAATGCTAGTCATGAACATGCAACTAAACAAGAATTAACTAAAGATCTAAACAAGGCTAGAGTGTTATATGATGTAGCCAATGTAGCAGTGGTGGCAACATTAGGGTGTACTCCACTACCAAATATTTATCCTACTAATTCTTAGGGGATCCCTACTCAATAATAACATATAACAACTACTTAAGAGGCAAAGAAACAATAAGTTTAAAGAGAAGAGGAACATTAATCTAGCTCCTCCTCCAAAAGATCTCCTTCTCTAATAAATTCATCTCCTATCAAATTATCATCACCCCAAGTTGAGAGATAATTGAGTAAATAGGAGAAAGATACTAACAAACTTGCATCGACATCCACCAATTTTCATCTTAAAACTCATATCAAGATCCAAGATGTGTTTCATATACTCAATTTCCTTCATTTTTGACGACCCCATTTTCTCTTCTTAGTTCTTCTTACTTTTATTGGCAGGAAATTTCAAAGGTTGTGAAACTCTCATCGGGTTTCGACAAGGTTCTCGAAACCTCATTAAACCCCAACAGGTTACCTCGTCAAAATTGCGAGTCTCCCCTTTTGTTACAGCTTCCTTAGTTTCACATCCTTTGTTGAGCCCTGACATGATTTTCACAACTATGTCAGTCTCTGAGGAGGTTCTCGAAACCTAATTGAGTCCCAACCAAACCCTTGTGATTTGAAATTAAATGTCTTTATTTCTTGTGTGTTGGTCTCTAACCCCAGTTTTACAACCTTTTTCGAGGCCCCACACAGTTTTCACAACTATATCGATGTCTGAAAAAGAACTCACAATAATGAGAAAACATTGATCATTTACAAAGAGAGAAAATTCAAATATTTGAAAGTTGACTTGAAGATTCGTTATGAAGTTTCGAGACCACTTTTGGAGCCTGGCAAGGTTTTTGAAATCTCTGATCGGCTATATGGAGCTATTACATTCAAATTTGGCAACAAATGGTGTCATTCAAATAGAAAGCTCACATGTGCCAACAATTAATACATGTCCTTAATTCTCATCCACCACGCTAAATCATTTAATTTGTATGCTTATAAAGGATTAAGTAACCAAAAGAATTCATTTTGATAAGCATTCAAAGGCGAATTTGTAGAACACAGAAGAGCAAAATTATGAAGAACACGCAGGGGAAATCATGATATTCAAATTTATTCAGAGGTAACAGTGAATTTCTCTCTCTCTACCTACTGCATGTCATAAGATAATTTAGATAGGGTTTTTATAAGCTTAAAGATTGGAACACGATTCTTCTACTCTCAAGATTCCATCAAAAATCATTTTCTGAAGTATAAATTATCGCCACATTCACTGAATTTCGATCAAAATGAAGTATAAATATCAAGGTTATGAGCGCTTATATGGTTTACCACGTACTCTACCAAAAATTGGAAACACAAAGCTAGGGCACATAAATTTGGATGGTTTTGGAGAAAGGATTCGTAAAGAGGATAGTTCCCCAATAACATAACAATTAATAGAGAGTGGATTACTACAAGTTGCAGATTTTTCAATAGTAGTACAATGCACAAACTTGGTAACTGAGTGCATAAACCACTATGATTCCAAAACAATAGAGATAAGGATGAATAATAATAGATTGATTATCAAGGTAAATAGAGAAACCTTTGTCTCATGCCTAAGATTACCTGAGAGGGAAGTATGTACAGACTTCAATTTCATCCTTTCTCATCAATGTTTCCATGAGAAGAACAACTTGTGTAGAAATGTAATCACTCAAGAATGGTTTGCAACTCCAAAGAAAGGAAAATCTTAGTTGCCTAAGAAGTTGCATTGGAACCCTCGACTGGCAGGTGGGATGACAGTGACAGAGTACAGAGAATGATGAAAGACAAAGCCATACAAAAGATACCATGATGCAGTTGGATTGAAGTTAATAAAGTATTCACAATTTGATTGGAGGATTCAATGGCAGTTACTGAGGATGAAACACTATATTCTTTTGGTTTTGGTTTAAATTTATGCCTTGGCCAATGGTGATCCACGAGATAAGTTACAACCAAGGGCTGTGCAAGCTTTCAAAAGGAAAAACTTTCATGTGAGTCGTGTATCGGTGGGAGATGCTCACTTGCACTTGATCCTAATGGATATGTGTATATATTGGGAAAAGGTTATTGTGGAGCCTTCGAGCATGGTGATGGAATTGATAAGACGGCTCCAAAATTATTGACTGGTATCAAGGAGCATAGAACAGTGTAGGTTTGTAAGGAAGAGGTAGTTATTATAACTACCCAAAGAGATAAACGTCTTCAGATGCATTGAAAAGGATTTAGAAACTATTAAATTTGCATAAACCTTTGTGAGCACCCTTCCAACCTTAATGCCAAATGAAATCTTTGGAACTAAACATGCATGCATGCAAACGCAGAAGCAGAGTTAAGACATGTGAAATAGAATTACTCTGAGACGTCACCTCGGGGAATGTATTGATTGCAGATTATGCCATTAATGGCTATGGCAAGGAAGATATATGCAAGGGATTTGTGAAAAAGCATCAGAAACATTCAAGAAAAATCAATTCGCAGGAACAAATCCAAATTGCACAGTTATTGACCTGTTAGAAACACATGCAATATGTGGAATCATAAACGAAACATGTAAACCGTTTGACAGAATGCCTCAAAGATGTTGCAATGAATTTCATTATTGTGGGCTATGCCATTAGTAAGTGTAAATGTCAAATTCCATGACTATTTTAGGGGAAAGGATCCATAGCATGTTTTAATAGTTGTTATAATATTTGTTGATTTAATGTTCAATATTTCTAACAATATTGAATCAATAGTTGTGACTTTAAAGTTGTTAGTGTTGATGATAACTATCAGTAATTGAATAATATGTATTCCTTAAATCTAAAAAGCAACAAATCATGTGATGTCATATCAGTGCACCAATAAAACATGTTTTAGTGCACAAGTAACCATCTCACTTTTTTGTTGGACCTTTTTGAACACTTGACAAAAAACATGATGTGGCCCTGAAAACTTAATTATAAGCAGGGACATTGCCAAGCAAGCTACCGTAAAAAAATAAAAAAAAATTTAAATTTCCACATAAAATTTTGAGAAACGCAAAATTAGAATGCTCAACGACAAAGTCCTCTCCCTTAACTACTTCCTGCTCTATGTTGAAATGGGAACTTCAGATCAGTGCTTGGACATCTGTGAAAACATAGTGAAAAAGGATTTTCGTCAGCTACTGTAGTTGCAAGTGCTTTGGAAGATGTGTATACAGCCTGAAAGCAAAACAAGGTGCAATTTCTGCCATGATTGCAAGATGAGTTTGCAAAGTGTGGGATCTTAGAAAAAGCAAGTGAAGTGTTTGACAGAGTGCTTTAAAAAGATGCCACCTCTAGAAACTTTCATGGAAATGGAACTAAAAAATGCAGGGCCAGATTCCTTTGCCTTTGCATCAAAATATTACTAAAATCATATATTTGTTGTATGTTGTGGTTGCAACCGCTTTGGTAGACATGTATGTGAAATATGCAAGTATGCGCGAGGCACATGAGTTGTGGCTAAAATGTCTCAAAAAGAAAATGGGTCGTAGTGAGCATACGATATGCATGAGGCAGATTTGCTGCAAGGCTTTAAAGACTCTCAAGGAAATGTATGTATTGAAGTTGCGGTTGTATGAGGATTTGTTTCGATCTTTTCTCTATAAGACGTGCAAAATGGTGAAGTATACACAGAGTGTTAGTGTAGAATATTCTTATTTTAGATAAGTTTATTAGTTGGATAATATGATTGTTTAGTCGTGTAATGTTGTATGAAGCTGCATGACTATTTTCTAGTTGGAGTTGTCATTCTAGATGGCTCATCTTCTGTTATATATATTGTATTCATTCCTAAACTATTAATCAAGGCAATTATTCACAATTTATCCTTCATCTCAATTTGTACAATTGTATAATTTACAACTCAATCGGTATTCCTGAATTCTCACACAGAGAAAATGAAGCACTTGTATAATTTACAACTCGACCAGTATTCCTGAATTCTCACACAAAGAAAATGAAGCACTTGACAGATTACCTCGAAGAGATTTCATTTTGTGAAACATAATGACCACAACTAGTATAGAGAATTCAAAAGTTTGTTTAATAAAATGCTTCAATGTGATTTGATTTCGTGGAATACAATGACTACTAAATATGCCATGAATGGAAGTGGCAAGGAATCCTTCAACTTGTTTGAACAAATTCTACATATGGGTGTTTTACCAAAACATGTCACTTTTGTTAATTATTTTATCTGAGTGTTGCCCGGTGTTAGATAATTGGAGGAAGAAGCACCATATTATCAGGAAATTAGAGCTCAAAGGAATTATTAAGGAATTTTCATACATCAACGTGATGATTCTTTATTGGATACCTAGTGAGCCATAGAAAGAACTATCTTTGATACAAGATATGGTGGTTGATAATATTTGACCCAATTTTGAATAATTGTGTTGGCCTTTATACATAATGGTGCAAAAAAAATATTAGATGATTGAAAAATTTTGATTGACGAATTTAAATATGATTGATCTATATAACTTGTCAACCATTTATATCAAAGAGAGGTTTATTTAAAAAGCAGCACAAGATGCCTAGAAAGAGAGAATGGTTTTCAAAAGAAAGATCATAACTCTTATAAGGCCCTTATTATCATGCATACCAAGCTAAGCTTGTGTAATAAAAATAAAGTGCATTTACTCTATAAAAAAAAAAAATCCTTTCTTAAAATGATCAAAGCAGACCATATATGCATGCTTACTTCATTGGTAAAGCTTGAAGGAATCGAGAGAGTAGATAAGGACTGACTTTGAGACTATCCAAAATAAATTAGAAGTCCAGACTTGTATTAAACAATTAAATGAAAAATAAATTTAGGTTCCAGCATGGTTTTATTTTAGTTCTATTGATAATATATGTATCCTCAATGGTCTAATCCAAATAGTGGAGAAATGGCAAGGAAAAGCATTGGTTTCCCACAATTACTTTTCAAATGAACAATATTGTGTTTTCATCAAAATGTGGCAAGCTTATATTATGTGTAGATGGGAACTTGTTGAATGGAAAAAGTGGACCTTATGACGCATTGGGCGATTCGAGCTTGGCACATGTTCTATATTTTTCTTCAAGAACGTTAGTATATGGGGATGTACATGTTTATCAAGAAAAAATGTTCAACTTTTTGCATTTCATACCATGTCAAAAGGATTTTGAAGAACTGTGAACAATGTGCAGGATATTTTGAAATGACAAATATTCTTCCAAAGATGGTTGATGAGATATACAAGGTAGCAATGAAAATGAGTTCACAACAATTGATTATGCCTTATATAAGCCTCTTGGCTATTCAAGAGAATTCTATATTCATGGAAAAAAAGTATAATTAGCAAATGCATTTGGAGTACATGTTCTTGAAGGCCAGGTTACTAGTGGACTAATAATTTTTGAATTAGAAGAAAACACAAATATTTTCTATACAAAATATTTAACTTGTTCTTTCTCAAGAGTTATAAGTTTCAAGATGTCTTTTTGTAAAAATTACTCATGTCACTTATTGTAGCTAAAATTTAGAAAACAAACCTTCTTCACATGAAAGTTGAGAGATTTCTAACTTAAATAAAGTTATTCTATTTCTCTCAAATATTCTAAAGGTAGTTACTAGGTTATAGTTACAAAGTGGTTATACAAAGAAGCCTATAAATATAAGGCTTTGCTATTGTGAAAGGGGACTTCTTACAAAGGGGAAACTTTCGAGAAAAACTTTTGGAGAGATTTCATCAAGACTTTTGGCTTGACACTTTGGATAGATGGGTTTTTCGAATTGCGTGATTTTAGAAAAATAATGAAGAATGTGTTTGGTCTGTATGCTTAAAATGTAGTTATGTGTTATTATTACCAATTTCTAATATGTTAAATCAATAGTTCCTCTATGTAAATATGCAAACCATTGCTAATTTATGTGATTGATGTAATGAAAAACTTTCATATCTTGGTATCTTGGTTTGAATGTGTTGAAGAAACCTGTCTCCTCATATTTTGAGATTTATTACACTTCTTTCATTACTGTTGCATATCAAAAATATGTTTTTTGTTAAAACCCCCTTGTAATTCGTCGTGTTGTGAAGTCCTAGTTGGTATTCATATGTCTTTCACTAGGATTTCATTTATTCAACTTTATTTAGTTTTCACCTTTTTGTACTTTCAGATTAAAAGTACATAAAAATACCCCTATCATACGAGGGAGTTGTCCCTCTCAAATGTAGAGGAAGATTATTATTTCACAAGCAATCTTTCCAACTATTGGAGAATTTTTACCAATTTCTATACGCAAGTCAAGTATCATTTCAAGTGCCAATCCACTTACCAACCCAGTACAATGCACAAACTTGGTAATTAAGTGCATAAACCACTATGATTCCAAAACAAGAGAAATAAGGTTGAATGATAAAAGATTGATTATCAAGGTAAATAAATAAACCTTTGTCTCATGCCTATCATTACCTAAGAGGGAAACATATATAAACTTCAATTTCATCCTTTCTCATTAAGTTGTTTCCATGAGAAGAAGAACTTGTGTAGGAAAGTAATCGCCAGAGAATGGTTTGAAACTCCAAAGAAAGGAAAATCTCAATTTCCTAAGAAGCAACATAGGTCTCAATTTGCAAATGAGATTTTAGACATAATACTCCTCCTATATCAACTTAAGGGTAACAAAAATTCCCATCATTTTTAGGACTGGATGTATTTCTTCATTCAAATAATTATCCACATGGTGAACAATTCCTCGACTAGGCCCAACTAATCTTTGACCAAATGTACCCAATGATGGTCCAATTTCCACTTAATATTTCCTTTTATATTTTTTCTTATTTATTCTATGCAATTGCATGCAGTAGACCATGGTTGGGTTTGGGACTATTAGAAGTTCATGATGAAATAATCTAGATTTATGATTGCTATACTCAGCTTCAATTAGAGAGAGTTTTAGGAGTTTCAAAAGAGTAAATGATACATTTACTATGAGGATGGTGAGAGAAATCCAAGGAGATATATGGGTTTGTGGATCTCTCCAAATGCTTTCTAGTTGATTGATGCATGTGGTAGCTATTTCATATAATTATGGAGATTCGCTTACATTAGGATTGGAGGATTTGATGGGCTTCCTTATAAACTGCCCAAGTATGTTGAAGATAAGTTTATTCTCATTGAACTATGCAAACAACTAGCTGAAGTGAATAAAATATGTCAAGAAAGGAAGAAGGTAGGAATTCAATTTTTCATTGACCTCAGTTATTATTCATGCAAGTCTATGTCTAATACCCTCAATATTGAGAAATACTTGGTAAAATTATCCATCCAATTTTATGAAAAAACATCTCCCTTGGATAGCAAATACTTTATCAAGAATAATCTACAACTAGGACCAGACTTCCACCATATTCCACATTTGGAATATTACTAGGCAAATTACATTAATAAATACAAAATTAGAAGGAGAAGTTGGATGAGACTATCTTTGAGACAATTGTAATTTTTAGACTGAATTGGGATATCTCGAGTATTGAAGATGATGAATCTAACTTGGTAGATCCATTTTTTATTAATCATGTGCAGACACAACAAGTTATTTCAATTGATCGGAGTATAAAGGAGATTGAAAATATTGAGTCCAAAACTATAGTAGTGCTTAAACAGACCCAAGATTGGGTAGAAAAGAAAAGTACATAAACATCTAGTGCATTGCCTCAAAGGTCCCAAGACACTTTGAGTCAGATAGAGAGAATTCAACAATAGTCTCCCTCTACTTCACACCCATCTTCTTTTACTCAAAAATCACTTTCAAGAGGGGAAGGGAGAGGTGATGAAGATTTTCTAGAGAAAATATTCTATGAGAAAACTTGTGAGGACAATACACAAAAGAAGACTGAAAAAGAGAAAGAACCAAAGAAGGATGTGACAGAGGGGGAAATGATAGATGTACATTTGTCTCAATCTTAGGATTCAAGTGACCCTTCATTTTATCATGTGTCGCATGGCTCTACTCCATGGGATGTACCACAAAGCCCACTGACTAAAGTAAGCCCAACTTCTCCTTCTTCTCCTTGTTGGTGTTTTTTTCCAGTAGAACCTTGAAGTTCTCTAAAGGGTAGCCAACTCTTATGCTCAAGAAATCATCAAAGCTAGTGGCTAACAAACAAGTAAAGGATTTTGGGGCCTTCACTCCTACTCTTTAGGCTTTGTGGGACCTAGGAGGGTGTTCCTTATTGTTCCCAAGTGATGTTTATCTAATTTAGAATGCATTTATGCACATATTGATTCCTATTAATTGCAAATAAATGCAATTCACTGAAGATTTGGCAGACCTTTGAGAAAATTATAATCTACTTGCTAGGAATAAGGGAATGCTTCGAACTCATACTTCATGATTAACATATTTTTAATGAATTTTTTTCTCATTTTAAATCCATAGCTAGGCCTATCACTAGTTCATTTACTTGCAAGATTTCCTAACAAATAGACCATTGCTTCATCGATTGGGAAAATGGAGTCAAATATACAACAACCAATAATATATTAGTTGTGTGAATGTAAAATGTATCATGAATAAGAAATTAAAACCTATACAACACACCAATGAAACATTATATCAAGGAATTCAAATAATAACAATCAAATTCAAACAAACAATTCCCCAATGGTATCCTCATTGTCCTCTATCTCCAAGGATTCTTTAAGTACTTTTTCTTTTAAATTGTTTATGTACATGAATTTCCAAATGACAACCTGAAGAATGAGAGATGTTGGAAATCCAAGAGATGTTTCCTACATTACATGATTGCTAACAAGCTATAGATGATATGCAAAGATAATGATCTTGTTATGATGTTGTATGAAAATGATATGATTAAACTACTATAATTAAGATGTTGCTAATAGAAATTCCATGATTAAACTACTTAATGCTAAAATGCAAATACTAGAATTATAATGCTAATGAAAATTCTGCAGAGTTTAATTATGCTCAGCTCTCTATATATTTTTGTTGTAAATGAGGGTCTACTTATAGATTTTCTAAGGAATGAGCCTAGGTGGCAGAAATCAACGATCTGGATTTAATCTGGAGAATGGACAGTTGCAGACAAAGAGGTTAGAGAGAAAAGGGGAGTGTGCTCCCTTTAAAAGAACAAACTACCAAGTGTGAAGAGGAATCAAATGAAGATGAAGACCAAGTGTCCCAAATTTGTTAGATTTTGTTGAGGATAAATGCCAAATTAAATATTAGAAATATTTAATTTCTTAAGACACATGATGAGGTGGAAGGTGGAAAGAAGTTAGTAGAAATATGCTTAAATCCGAATTTAAGATTCAAATTTAATGATAGGAGGTTAATTAAATAAAACAAACTAATTAAATTTGTTCATTTAATTAAGACAAGAAGAAAATGATTTAGAATAGGAAGAATTAAAGAAAATGAACTATATAAATAATTTTTTCAAATTATTTATAAGTAGAAGAATTAAAGATTTATTAATTAAATAACTTGTATTTAATTAATCGTCCAGACCAAATTTGAGTGTATACATTTTTCCCCTCTCTGAAGTGATGTGTTTCTGACACATTGCTTCAAAGAAAAAATTGCTAATAGTGCTGATAAAAATTTTGATATGCCTCAGATGCTAATTTTCGAGTGATGACACAAGTATGCCCCCTTATGAGATAAATAGGGAAATTTTTGAATTTTTAGGATTTTTTTTGAATTTTTGAAATTTTGATGATTTGCTGATGATTTTCAAATTGTATGATGTTGAGACAATTTATCTCCTAATAAAGAATACTAATCCTACCAATTGATTAATGGATGCCCCTTTTGAAAATAAAACAATCCCACTTAAATGTTGAAAAATGAGGTGTTTTCTTAGCTTAATACTCTGTAAAACTTCAAAATTGTTGTTCTAAGTAGGTCTTTTCTTTGTTACATAAATTCTTTGTGGATGATTATCTTGATTAATCCATTTTACTGTTGTAGAATGTAGAGAGAATTATTTAGAAGAACTAGACAGGATAATAGAAGGATCACACAAGATATACCGTGGAGAAACCCTTTCGGGAAAAAACTCCACCAAGAATTATTCTATTATTCAAACTCTGAATTACAATAGCTCCAATTCTTTCTTGAGAATGCTTCTTCTGTCTTTACCAATCTTCTTCACACCTACAATAACCAATCTCAAAACTCTATTCAACTTGAATGAGATATATAGACAATATGCAACCTTGTAATCTCCAAATGGTGATAATTACAATGCATAATCTCAAGCCCTTGAAAAGGTACGCCATATTCCTTCAAGTAGAGTTCTTCAGTGAAGACTAAAGCTTACAACATGTGCATCATGCATTTGGGTGTCCCAAACTGAAGCTACAACTTCTCCTTCACTTTGGTGATAATTCCAAAGCTATTCCTCAAAGATGGCGCCCACAATTAAAGCTACTTAACTGAGCCATCAGAAATATCTTATCATGCATTGGAGTTAATTCCAATAAAGCATCTTGGGCACCCAAGTTTGCTTCAAGTGCTTTATTGTTAACTGAAACATTTACTCAACACCATTCCCAAAGAATGGTCATCCCTTGTTAACTATAAGTAGTCCCTGTTATCTGTCATACAACTCAATGTTATTAGCCATGCATTACAAGTTAACTGAAGCTAACTACATTCAACTCAAAATAACCAACATGCATGCAACATGCACTTGCATGCAACTGAAGATAACTGAACTAAACTGAACTGAACTGAACTGAACTGAACTGAACTGAACTGAACTGAACTAAACTGATTCTGAACTGAACTAAACTGAACTTAACTGAACTTAACTGATCTGAACTGAACTGAACTGATCTGAACTTAACTTAACTGAACTTCAAGCATGCAAACATCAAATCCTAACTTCTAGGATCTTTACATGCATTCAGAAGTGTTAATTGTTACTCCGTATAGTTAACTGAACACAAGGTGAGTTTCACCTTACCATGTGTGCACCCACATGCTCCTATTATTTAGGAATAAATATAAATGTCAATTTCATGATTTATTTCATCCAAATATTAATCTCATCCTAATCTTAGTGTTGTTGAACACATTCCAAGAAACTAGGAGATACATGAAATAATTAATGTTTTAGGATTTGCAATTAAATGGCATCCTATTTCCAACATTCTCCCACTTGACATTATACATTGCAATTATTGTAAACAAGAAATAATAAAACAAGTACAAGTCTCAAAGCCAATGGCCTTCTTGCACCAACTAATCAATCCATGCTAACTTCAAATGCAACCTGCATAATCATGAAGCTTCCAAGCAAATGATTAAAACCAAGAGAACTTATATGTATGGTTTCATAAGATAATCTGTAACATTAATTAAAGTGTTAACTTTCTCAATTAATACCTTCCCATTATCAACCAAACCATTACCTTTCCCAAGCCTCTGTAACCAAACCACCTCTTTAGAGGCATGCTAAACCACCAAGTGTGTTGAATTCACATTCAACCAAGGTGTAGGATCCTCGGTCTTTTATGTTGAAATTTTTTTCTTACAAGTAACCATTCCAACAAATGTCTCTTACCACAAGAGAAATCCAGCCTCACCTATTTCTCCAAGTATCCATGAGGACCTGTAACCAACCAATCCATGCCAAACTCCAAATGCAACACAACACTTTCATGAAGTAATCAAGCAAATGATTAATGTACCCAAAACTTAAGAGAACTACACAAGATCATTGTCAAAACTCCAATCATGAATCAAGAATCATAAACATGACATCCATGATCTGACCATCTCCTCTTAGGAGATCACATGCATCATAACATACTTATACATCTTAGTCTCAAGAGAACCATGTAAATATGCCAAACTCTAAATGCATATCAAGAGTAAACCATGACATCCATAACAAATATACTCTAAACTAAGAAACCATTTCTCCAACCACATGGAGATAACCTTTTACCAATGATGCATCCAAGTCACCGCCAACAACTCCCATTGAACTGTGATACCGAAATACACATGGCATCGTGACTACTTCATCCTCTTCTCGATTACTCTGAAACATGAAGCAAAGAGTTATCACAAACAATAGCTGAAATAACCAATGCATCATTACTATTATCTGAGGACTCCTTTGTAGAAGAATCAGAACTCTCTTTCTTGTTCTTACAATCCTTCTTCACATGTCCTGGTTTCCCATAGTTCCAACACTTTACCTTACTTCGTCCTTCTGACTTACCCTTCCCTTCCTTGTTTCCCTTAGGCTCCTTTTTCTTAGGCCTACCTTTTACAAACAAGGCATCTTGGATTTCCTCCTTAGATTTCCTCCTCATCTCCTCTGATAGGAGAGTAAGAATAATGTTGTCCATCTTTGGATCTGCACCATTTCCACTAATTGCAACAATTAGATTTTCCCAAGAATTTGGTAACAAACAAAGTAATAAAATGCACTTATCGTCATCCTCTAGCTTTACATCTACAGATGCTAACTGACTGAGAATTAAATTGAAAGCATTCAAATGTTGTGCAACTGAATCACCATCTTTCATTTTCAAAGAATATAATTTCCTTTTCAGATACAACTTATTGGTGAGACTCTTAGTTTGATAAATATCCCCTATTCTTTTCCATAATTTATATGCACTAGTTTCCATTGAAACATTCAAAAGAATAGCATCAGCAAGACATAACCTTATTGTTCCTCTTGCCTTCTTATCTAACTTAGCCCAATCTTCATCTGAAATAGTTGTAGGTGTCTTTGTCTCATTATTAACCACTAACCACTGATCTCTTTCTTCAAGAAGATCTTCCATTTTAATTTCCACATTTCATAGTTAGAACCATTGAACCTTTCAATCTCTAACCTTGAATTCATTGTAACAAAACTTAATTCCAAAATCAGCAAATAACAAAATAATAGCTCCTACCAATCTAAAACCTCCAATCTTAAGAGAGTAAGGCCCCAATACCAACCTCACCGATAACCAAAATGTTGAAAATGAGGTGTTTTCTTAGCTTACTCAGAAACTTCAAAATCAAGGTTCTAAGTAAGTCTTTTCTTTGTTACATAAATTCTTTGTGGATGATTATCTTGATTAATCCATTTTACTGTTGTAGAATGTAGAGATAATTATTTAGAAGAACTAGATAGGATATTAGAAGGATCACACAAGATATACCGTGGAGAAACCCTTTCGGGAAAAAACTCCACCAAGAATTATTCTATTATTCAAACTCTGAATTACAATAGCTCCAATTCTTGCTTGAGAATGCTTCTTCTGTCTTTACCAATCTTCTTCACACCTGCAATAAAAAATCTCCAAAACTCTATTCAACTTGAATGAGATATATGGACAATATGCAACCTTGTAATAATCAAATGGTGATAATTAAAATGCATAATCTCAAGCCCTTGAAAAGGTACGCCATATTCCTTCAAGTAGAGTTCTTCAGTGAAGACTAAAGCTTACAACATGTGCATCATGCATTTGGGTGTCCCAAACTGAAGCTACAACTTCTCCTTCACTTCGGTGATAATTCCAAATCTATTCCTCAAAGATGGCGCCCACAATTAAAGCTACTTAACTGAGCCATCAAAAATATCTTAACATGCATTGGAGTTAATTCCAATAAAGCATCTTGGGTGCCCAAGTTAGCTTCAAGTGCTTTATTGTTAACTGAAACATTTACTCAACACCATTCCCAAAGAATGGTCATCCCTTGTTAACTGGAGGTAGTCCCTGTTATTTGTCATACAACTCAATGTTATTAGCCATGCATTCAAGTTAATCAAGCTAACTACATGC
>VDFB02372747.1:0-11150 GCA_007258455.2 Sequoia sempervirens | reverse complement strand
TCGCTCCTCTATTTACTTCAACCATCCTGCAAAAATAAAAGATCTTCATTAAAAACTTTAACTTAGAAGATAGATTAACTTCGTGATGACTAGAATATGGAGCAAACTTCGAAAAAGAAAAGCCTTCAGCACTGAAATTCTGACTTCAAACCTCAACACTTCTCCAACAAAATTAATATTTTCTCAACACTTGGAAATTTCCTTGCTCTTTTCAGCAACTTCTCTCCAACTTCGATTTTCTTCACCTTTAGAGTCTCAAATTCGCACTTGCAGTTGATGAGGAGAAATAAAAAATTTCATAGCTCTTATAACTAAGTCTGAGAATATTTTGACTTCTAGGAGGCTTATTTTAGCAAACTCATTTAATTTCTCCTCCACTACTCTGCAAAAATTTGAATTTTTCCCTCCTTTGGCAATTTGCAACAATTATTATTTCAAATATTTGAAAATTTCACCTCATCCATGTTTCAACAAAATTCATCCTCCAAGCGCCTTAAAAAAAAAATTATCTCAGAAGACTTAGGCGTATTTTATTTTATCCCTTTTCCTAAAACAATATTTTATCCCTCTAGAAAATTTTATCAATCATAACAACGTCCATTTAAAATCTCAAGCCAAGGTGTAAAATTTACTTCCCTTAGAAAATATTCAAGAACTCCCCTTAGAAAATATTTCTCAACTTTATATATTCATGGGTGCACATGAAGGGGTTCATTTAATTTATTTATTTTTACCCTTGAAAATATTTCGCCACTAATGTTTATGTTAACTTCTCCAGTCTTGGGCACATTTGGAAGAGTCTGCTTCACATTCCCATGCTTTAGAAAATTCAAGCATCTCCTTATCTTGGGCGCATTTCACCCCTTGCTCTTTTATTTCATGCCTTAGAAAAAAAAAAATCTTACTCTCCTCAAGGGCGCATTTTGATGGATATGCTTCACATGTTAATGCCTCAAGCATTTTTCAAGTCCCTTAGAAATTTTATGGCCCCTTCTCAACTTGGGCGCATTTGGGGGAATCAAGCTTCCATTTTCAATGCCCTAGACAGTTTTTCTCACTTTCACTTCCTGCCAAGGGCGCATTTGAGGTGGGCACATGTAGTTTTTCATTTTGAGTTCATCACTTAGAAATTTTCAAGCTCCCTCCTCTTCTAGGGCGCATTTGGTGGGTGGTGCTTCCATTTTCCTTGAATGCCTTAGGCGTTTTTTTGCATCTAGAGTGTTAAGGAAACTTCGAAAGGTGACTCTCGAATACTTAGCCAATTTTGATTGGCTTGCCCTTGCTTTCTATTTTTAGTAAATCTCTGATTCTCGAACTTTTGCAACTCCTCTTGATTTGAAATTTTCCCAATGTGATTCTCATGACCTATTTGACCTGTTCACACTTGCCTTTCGTGCTAACCTGCTATTTTTAGCCTTGTTCTGGAGGTGGCTTACTATAAATAGTAAGTATGCAGAATGTGCTCAAATTTTACCAATAGACTCCTTGAAAGATACTGATCACAATGGGATGCATCAGTTTTTCATTTTTCTCGAGTTTTACCCCTCATTTTAGGCACCAAAGTTGGAAACCCTAATTTCACTTGCATGTGCCTCAACTAACCTCCGTTTGACTCCATTTTTGTTCTCGATTGTTCTGCTCCTGGAATTGAAGATCTGGGACTTTTGGAGTGAACTTGCTAAAAATTGTAAGTGCCTAAAATAGTGATCAACTAATTGTCGGGTGTGGTTGCATGTCATACTGCCCGAGAGATGTCAAAAAAACCCAAAAAACTGGCTTGCATGCGGGGTACCTGCTAAAAATAGAAAGTCGTCACCTTGACTTGCATGTTATACCATCTCAAAGTTCTCAAAAAACCCAAAAAGACTATCCTGACATGCACTGAGAAATCATACATGCAAACCCTAAAAACAACTCTTGAAGCCAGAACTGCTAAAAATAGAAAGTTGTTAGAATTTTCTCAAATTTTGCAAGCAAGCAGCTCAACGGGCTCTAAATGTGGTGTAGCAGTCAAAATTTCAAAAGTCCCGAGAAAAAGGTCCCAAATTGAGTACTTACTAAAAATAGTAAGTTGTCAGAAATCAGTGAAATTTTAATGGGATCCTTCTTGAAGCCTCTTGATTGCAATGCCAAGCTCATTTCAATTTGCTCACCTTAATTAACCCCAAAAAAACCTGAAGAATGAAAACCCTAATTTCATATACTTAGCCAAAACTTCAATTTAGGCCCAAAGATGGGCACATCCCCGGAAAGATAGACGGAACAAAGAGAGACAGCCACAAAACCAAAGCCAAAAGACTCAAATGGGACAAAAATGAGGGGGTCCCAATTTTGAATGGGGTGATGTGTGAAAAGGTCACAACAAGACCCTCCACATTGCCAATCTAAACAGCTCCAAAATGCCCCCACTTGGCTACAAAATATTGAACATACCTACACTGTGGTGGAGTTGAGGGATTTTTCCTAGTCTTTTTCCTCAGAGGTGGAGGAAGTAAACACTTCTTCCTCTCAGGCACAAGAAGAGGTTTTCGGGAAGGCTTTTGTGTCTGATATTGAAGGCCATGCATATTTATGTTCAAATGAGTGGACAATGATTCAAAAAAAGGAGAAAAGCTCCCTCCAATATGGTTAACAATTTGTGCCCAATGAATCTCCACTCTCATGTTAAGAAAGGTGGGTTTAGGATCAACACTAGATAGGCTGTACCTTTGCTGACAAAGATGACAGCAATTGTCGACGAAGTTGTCAGCTAGCTGACAATGTCATTTGGGCTTGCTCTTAAAGTTGATGATGGCTGCTGAAGTTCTGAGGTTGCTGCAAAAGTCGTGAGAATGCGGACAAAGAGGGGGTTGCTGCTGAATTCCCCTTGTTCCCAAATATTTACAAGCTGCAGAAGTTGACAGTTGCTGACGAAGTTGATACTTGCTGCACTAGTGGACTCTTGCTACTGAAGTTACCTTTGCCAACAAAGTTGTCAACTGGCTCACAAATTCATTTGGGTTTGCTGCCTAAGTTGTGAGGTTGCTACAAAAGTCATGAGGAAACTGATGAAGATGGGTATGCTACTAAAGTCATGGGTAGTGGCTGACAAAGTAAACACGCAGCTTCCTTGTCATGGTTTCAGGGCTTTTTCATTTGGGTGAGAGATGATGGGTTAAGGGTATATGGCTGTAAGAGCCCTGTCCAAATTTCCCTACAGTGCTGGACTCTGGATTTTGTAATCTTATTTTATTAATATAATAGGAGTGGGCTCTACTCTTTATTTACCAATTAAAAAAAAAAAAGTGGACATTAATCTTCAAAATAGGTAACATTTCAAAGGCTTGTACATCCTTGCATTCTCAATAAAAATCTAATATACCATTCATACATCTAAATTATCACATTAAAAACAAAAAAACTAGGTTAAAGTGCACCAAAGAGTATCTTGATCATCATCAACATATAGATGTACTCCTTCACAACATAATTCAAGTCTTAATTTGAAAAATAACTCCAAAATTGAAGTTCCTCGTTACTAGATTGATAGTGCTGGCTACGGAAAATGCCTATCTAGAGTTTTATGGGCTTACTGAATGGCTTCCAAGGTGACCACACGACATACATTCTTCCAATTCATGCAAAGTTAAGAGGCAGCAGTACTAATGAAGTATTTCATATGAAGATTAAGGAATATTATTGCTGATAGTTTGGGGATGAAAACAACTTGAATGACGAACTCTTGGAAGAAAAACAAACTAGACAAATGTTGCACAGGAGCACAATAAGCAATCAAATTCATGCAAAATAGACGGAAATATTGGCATGACAAACATCTCCACACAATGAATTTTAAGTCAAGTGCTCTAATTTTAATATACAACAGAAGAGAATTAAACCTGGAAAAATTAGGGTACTGTGGCTTGGACAGTTCAAGATACATGAAATTTTGGGAAATGGTATAATACAGCTGCAAAACTTGGATGGAATATCTGAGAAAGATCCAAATAACAGCCACTAGAAACTTTCGGGAGATAGAAACAACATTTATCAGCCTGCAAAAGCATTCAAAACTCTGCCCCAAGACTGTGCACATTAATGGTTTGAAATTAATTTATATTGACAGAAAATGGAGGATATAAATCATAGTTGGCAAGAGACTGGTATGGGAGACCAGTACTGGTATGCCTGTTTTTGAAAAATGGGAGACGGGGGTACTTGGAGATGCCATTTTTTTTAATAAAATTTACTAATTTATAAATTTGCTACATTAAAACTGAATGTTAAACTTTCAAAACAAGAACACTGGTAAAGTTTAACATTAAATTTAGAGTTTAACCAAACAAATGTCAAAGAGTCAAAGAGTTCATACTACATATTTGATATTATATATTGAATTTTAGAAATGTTGATTCGTTTTTTTTCTTTTCATATGGAAACTTGTTGAAACATAGGGTGTCAAGAAAAACCAAACGGTAAAAAATTGAATGAATTATTTACAGGAAGTTGAACGCTTCAAATAGTTTACAAAATATACAAGAAAGGAAAGTTTCTAAGAGAAACTACAAAGAAGATAAGATACGATCTTATCTTCATAATTACATAATATTACAACATTATTGAGCATTAAAAGAATAATACATATTATTTTAATACCCTCCCTTAATGCTCAATTTGTCGACTACACCAAGATGCCCCCTAAATTTTACAAACTTATCTGGATTGAGCGACTTGGTGAGAATATCTAATGTCTTCTCCTCTGTTGGAACATACAACAACTGAACAAATTCATCTTCAACAAGCTTCTGAATGAAGTGACAATGAGTTTCCACATGCTTGGTTCTTTCGTGGAAGACTGGATGCTTGGAAAGTTTGAGAACTCCCTGATTATCACAGTGTTGGCGTAACAACTAACACCTCTGGAGTAGAAGTTGTTATGAATAGCCTCTGTACACTACGCAATGAGTGCTCTTCAAATTATGGAGGGGAAGCTCCCTCGTTGTGCTTTGACAAATATACTTGCAAAGGAAAATAAGCTAAAACTATGTCCTGTCTTTTTGTTTCAGCTGTAGAGGCACAAGGCTTTCTTGAAAGAACCTATACGTTGCAGCTGAGTTTTCTCTGGTTTTGCAGATTTACTAACTACAACTTAAATTTAATCTATCCAATCTCCTCAGGAAAACAGAGCGAGAGGAAACGGAGCAAGGTTTGACTAACTGACGATAAACGGGTTTAGATTCTCTACTTGAGGGCAAGGTGGCGCAACTATCATCTCAATCTATACCAGCTTATTAGGCACAAAACAGATTTAAGACTTTACCAAGACAATTTTATGGAACCCTATGTGGCATAACACTCGATTGAAAAAGTAAAGTCTTCACAAACAGCCTTTATCACCACAATCTCACGAAACCCTATGTGGCATAACCTTCAATTATAATGATAAAGATTCACAGAACAGATTTATCACTGCAATTTCTCGAAACCCTATGTGGCATAACGATTGATCACAATGGTAAATTAACACAAAACAAATTTATCATCTCAATTTCTTGGAACCCTATGTGGCATAATACATGCTTAAATTACACTCGAATGGATTTGAAAACGGACAGCTATGCACAGATAAACTGCTCTTCAAATTAGGAGGGGAAGCTCCCTCTTGCCGATGGTGTTTGAAAGAAAGTAAACTAAAACTAAGTTGCCTATCTTTTTGATCAGCTTAGAGCACAAGGTTTTTTAAACACAAACGCCGCAGCTGAGATTTTCTGATAAGAAGTTCAACTACGACTAACTTAAACTAAAGATGTTCCTAACCTCTCAAGTAATAGCAGAGCAAGAGAAGTTAGAAATTAACAAGGCAGATTTTCTGACAAAAATACTTTAACAATCTCTCTCCCAACAAACAACTACACACTTCACTGTAAGCTGAAATAAAGATCATAAAAGCATAACATAGATAACGGAAATCTGAGATTTTAGACCAAGGCAAAAGAGGCTCATGATTTCATTACTCAAATCTCTGAAACAAAAAACTCCCTTCTAACATGCCTTGAACAAGAAATTGCAGCTAAGGAGGCTTGCAAACTTATTCTTAACACAATAGAAAACAGCAATCTTACTAACTCCTTGTTGGCTAAAGAGGCTCAACAATTTGTTTATCACAATACAAAATGAACAATACTTGAGCAACAAATAGAAGGCACAATAGGCTCAGCTGCTACTCACTCTTCAGCACGGTTCCCTAAAAATAAATGAGCGTGCTGGCTCTATTTATAGAGAAGCAGAGAGTTAGGGAACCCCTAAAATCTCCTTGCTTTCATTGAATCTAGGGCTTGCTCAGCAAGCAAGCTTTATTACTAAATCTAGAAAGAAGAAACCCTAAAAAGCAGAAAAAGCAGGAACTGCCAACTATTACATCTTATCTTCTTTTTATCCTCAAAGAATGGATAAGGATTATTCCAAGAATAGAAAGAAAGCGGGAAAAAAAGCTTCTAGAAGAAAGCTGCTTTAAAGCTTGATCACATCCGCTAGGAAGTCTGAGATTGTGTCCCGATTCGGTGCATCTATGCCATCAACAGCAAAACACCGCTTTTCAAGAATATCTTCGACATCTGCAATAGATCTCTGGAAATCTTCAATCTCATTGGCCGCTTTATTGAACTTTGCTGACATCATTGAAACATGACCTATCCTTCCACCAACTGGGCTGCAACTATGAACAACATTCTGGAACTGATTTTGTACTTCCTCAAGCCCGACGTAAGAACCATCCTCAAGACTGTACTGAGAGGGGATCTCTATGACAAATTTGCTGATGAAAAGGAGAGCCTCAACCACCCTTTGTCTGTAGGTGATGAATTCTTCAGATATTCTCTCATAAGTTTTAATTTTGAAAACATGACGCTCTCTCCAAGCAAGGATTTGTCTTTTGTGCTCCTTTGAAACCGCTGAACCGTAGGCTGTGTCTAAATCAGCAATGATAATCTCATGCCTAGATTTTACTTCAGCCAGTGTTTGTTCAAATCCCTGGATGCCTTGACGAAGTTCATGAGCGTTTTCTCTCAACTGGAACATCTGAGCCAAGATCTCCTTTCCTCTGACAATGAAGCTCTCGATCCACTCCTGAGTCTCTTTCCCACATATGACCAGCTGTCTTAACTGATGGTGATCAGCTGGTGTCTCTAAGACCTGGGGCAGCAACTGGGTTGCTTGTGAAGAACCACGAGCAAGGTTAGAAATGAAAAGCCTAAGCTGCTGATTTTCGGCCTTGAGGGCTGCCTTGTCTTCTCCATCTTTAAGCACTCTTTCATGAAGGTTTTCGGATACAACTTTGAAGAGACTCAAATCTGCATGTCTGGTATTTCTACCAAGATTAGCCTTGACCATTACAAAATCATCCATGTTCACCTCATCCCTATTCTTATCTTCTGGAGGCACAGCAGTCTCTACGACAATCTCGTTATCAGGATTCCTATCAAAATGAACTTGCTTCTTTGCCTTCTTCTTAGGAGGTTCCTGATAGATATTATCGAGATCATCAACATTCACTTGATATGAAGGCCTTCTCCTAACCCTTCCTAAGGAGTTCTCAAGCCAAGACACCGTAGTATCTTTACTAACTGCCTCAGGAGGTACTGCTGCAATCTCTTCATCATCTTCGATATCAAGATCAATATGAATTGGTGACGAACCCGTCAAAGGTACAGGAACATGTGTTGAAGGAGGCTCCTCTGCTTCATTCTGAGGTATGGGCTCGTCAAGAGGAACTTCTGAATCAATTGTAGGCTGTTCCTGTATGACTATGCCCGAGAAATCCATCCTTCTTCTTACATTTTTATTCGATCTACTGCCTTTGATGCCATCTTGAGACTGACTTTTACCCTTTCCTTTTGACTGTGCTGTGGAAGAAGAGGGAATTATCCTTGGCGGCTCTGCTACTGGAATAGAGTTATTCCTTTTAAGCACTAGGAAAACCTTACTATACTCCACAACTTGTTTTGTTCTGTCTTCAACTAAAAGAGATTCCTTGTTTGCCCAATTAACTTGTGGAAGAGGCTGATCCTCGATTCTTTTCTGAGTGTACATTGGTAGAAGCACATCTTCATCATCATCGGAGAGTCCTTCAATGTCTTCATTCAAACAGTCTTTCATCTGATGGAGAGTCAACCTGCTGTAACTACGCCTTCGCACTTCAAACTCATCTGCACAGTTAGCCCAAAAATCTTCAAGTGCGGGTATGTGATTGTAGTTCTTCTCCAACCGGCCAGCGTAGACACCATGAGGATCAAATGACCGCCTCTCACTGTAGGATTTCAAACCAAATTTATCTAGCTCTTCTCCAATTGTCTTGGCATCTGTAGTGGTCCTGCATGTATAAATACCCAACCCTAATGGAAAGTGAAGAGAGGGTTTCTTTCTATTTCTCAAGACTATATGAACACCGTGAGCTTGCCTCAAGAATTCCATGAAGATGACCTCGTCTGACGGATACCTTGGCAACATGAGCGGGGCACCTGAATAACCATAAACCCTGAGATAGGTAAAGGTAGGAAACCGTATAAACCAATCTGCCCATTCTGCCATTGCTGCCCTGGCAACTGAAGAGATGCAGACGTGCAATTCATTGTCTAAGTCACGCACCGTGTACATCAAGAATGCCTCGTTCACCCTTTTGTAGTGGTGCAACGACTTTGTGAATTCCAACTGGGGATAATAGTTATATATGTGTTGAACGCTCAATGACCCCTCGGTGTTCAATCCTCTGAATTGACCTTGATAGGCCACCAAATAGACTAGATATGACACCATGTGGAATACATGAAACTGAAAAGATTCTGTTATTTGCTGATGTAGGCAGTCACTTATCAAAGTAGGCCAATCATAAAACTCAGTCTTTTTCATAATGTGAGGTATGGCATAAAACATCCAAGTTTGGAACTTGGTGGCATCTTCTGAACCAGTGACCCTGTTGAGCAAAGTGATGATGATAGCAACCTCGTCCTTGAACTCTCCTCGCCCGACATTCTTGGGCAATGTCTTATGTTTTTCTTTCATCCATCTATGTGCAATCTTCTTGCTGTATTTGTCCTTATGCATGTTCCACATCTTTTCACATTCATCCCTCGAAAGAGTTACACTTTCAGGCCATGGGGGAATGGAAAAACACCTTCCGACCATGTCAGGCTTTAGACTGCAAATCAACCTGCCATCCGCTGACTGGATCTCCCTAGTAGCCGGGTTGTAATGCTTAATGCAAGCGATTATGAACTCAAGGCTCTGAACTGATATAGGAATAGACGCTGCTGCGAGGAGTCCAGAATGACCCAGGTTCTTGATTGAAATGTTGCCTGCTCTCTCCAAGGGATATAGATCGAACACCGGCTTAACATGATGCAAGTCTGTCTCAGCTGTTTTGATGTAATTATGAAAGAGAGCTGATTCAAACTTGAAAACATTAGGAGTGTACTCCATTTCAGAAAACTTGAAGAACAACTGTAAACTCGCCTTGGTTTAGACAAGTCTTGTGCAATTTCTATTTTTAGAATGCTGATTTTTATGCTTCAACGGACGAATTTTTTGAGAATTTTTCTGAGATATGGGTTTTGTTCAGAATATCAATGCAAGATAACCCAGATCGTCCGTTTTCGAAAATCTTAAATTTTGACTGAAAAAGCAGCAAACCCTAATTTCTTCAATTTTTCCTGAAAAAAGCTGGCATCTGGGTTTTGTTCAGAATATCATTAGAAATGGACCCAGTTGATTGGATTTGCAAAACCCTGACGCTTGATCGAAAAAGCAGCCAACCCTAGGTTTTCGAAAAAAGCTACGATATGGGTTTTCTTCAGAAGACTGATTGGAAAGGACCCAGATGGTTGAAATATGAATGCTCTGAGGGTTTCACTGACATGCAAGATAAAAGCACTTGCTGCAACTTGATGAAGTTTCTTGAAAAATTCTTCAGAAGGTGGAGGCAAAAAGACCCAGATGACTGAAAAATTGAAAGCCTTGGCCTTCTGCTTGAAAAACTTGATCTTCTGGAACAAAAAGCTTGAAAAAACAAGGGTTTATGCTTGCTGGTCTGAAAAATCTGATGTAAAACCAGCAACTATGAATTCTTTAATCACAAAAATTTCTCAAACTTGCTGCTCCAACTTTCTCCTCTGGATGCTACCTGCAAAAATAATGAAAAATACATTGAAAAGAGGTGTTAAATAGACTTAGGGTCTGATTTAGGTTTTGCTTTCTTTTCTGCTTTTATTTCAAAACCCTAAAACTCAGCTTCTTGGATTTGGACGCCATCTTCCTCTTCTCACAAATTTGAAATTTTGAAAATCTTCAAAAATTTCTAAGGCATGAAGATTTGGGCGCCTTTCTTCAAGAGGGGCGCTCAACTTCACCAGACTTAGTCAAAATTTCAACCTTTTTTAACTTTCCTCCATTTTAACATGCCACTTCGCCTCTGATTTCCCGTTGACAGATCAACCCGACAGACGAGCTGGGTGATTCACGGCGAAGCCTGACTGATTCTGAAAAAGACGTTCTGGAGGCACCTCCGGCTAAAAACTTGATTTCGACCTCCGAATTCACGGGAGGCTTTTCCTTCTAGGGGCGCCCAACTTCTTCAGTGTTAGCCATTTTTTCTGATTTCCAAGTCCTTCATTAACTTCTCTTCCACGGATGATCTTGTTAAATCTTGAGCTTCGGACGTCGGAATGCTGAATGTTTGTGCTCATCGCGAAGCTGACGGAGAATGAAGAGGGGTCTTTTGGAGACACTTCTGCCAAAAAGTATCTTTGAGGCTTCCAAAAGTTTGGGCGCCTTTCTTCAAGGGGGGCGCCCACTTTCACCAGTGTTAGTTTTATTTTTTTGATTTTCTGTGTTTGCTTCTGAACTTTGGTTCTCAGCCTTTGTCGGACCCTACTTTTAACTCTTCGTATCTGGTGACTGCGAACTCCGATTGACGTGCCGAGTGTCTCGCTGGAAAGCCAGTTGAATTCAGAAGACCTCCCGTTATAGCTTTGACTGCAAATTCATCTGTTTGCACCCTTGAAAAGTTGGGCGCCTTTCTCTTCTTAGGGCGCCCAGTTTCACCAGACTTAGAAAATTTTTCAATTTATTCATCTTCAAGTTTCAGATCTTCATTTTATACCTTCCACTTTGACTTAAAT
>VDFB02372746.1:0-47419 GCA_007258455.2 Sequoia sempervirens | reverse complement strand
TTTTCCTTATAAGTGAATGTTAATCAACTAATGTCAAAATCAAGTAATGTAACCAACAAATTTTTAAAATTATGAGCCATCTATAAAGAAATGAACAAGATTTGAAAATTGGATTTTTTAAAGAAACAATGCCACATCTAAATATATGAACTTATGTTAAAATCTTAAGAATATTCTAGATTATACCCAATTTCATATAAAAAAGAAAAGATGAATATATCATAGTAGAATCTTCTACAATGTATTCACATATTTCCAAAATATTTATTAAAGAATTCTTGTGTTTTATTTGCTCTTGGGCTTAATAGAAAAATGAATATGACATAGTATTTTTGCGACACTTATTTTTGTAATTGATACTTACAAAAGTATTCTTAAAAATTGAATACTTAATTTTAAAATTTGAATTCCATGTCGCATTTTTGGTACACTTAACGTAACAATAATTATTTCTATTTAGTTCTATGATTACTAAAACTATGCCCAATTTGATCTAGGTTTTGTTAGAATATAATAAGAAAATCTGTCTTTTTGAAGAACAAAGCACTAATGAGTAATTTACATGCTACAAAGAATTGAAGGACATCACTTCCTACCCATAAGAGGTATGTGAGATCATGAGGAGAGTCTAATAATGTAGAAGATATGCGCATTTATAATGTTTACAACTAGTTGAGTTAACATTTTAAGTGAAAGGGCATGTTGCAAGAAATGATTTTTATTGGATCATGTAATATGGAAGGTACCATTAAAGAGGATGATAATGGAATTTCATGCTTCAAGAGAGAATGAGTAGCATAGACTATAAAGCCTATGAATGTAGAAATAAAGAGGACAAACTGGGCCACCTTGGTAACAAGGCCTTTGATAAGGTATTATTTATTGGTAAAATTAAATTAACATTTTTAATAATTACAAAAGATGAGTTTCATGACATTCAAAAAAATTAATCATTTCAAGAGTTGATATTCTAATGCAAGTGGTAAGCAACCAATAGTTGAATCCTAGAATTGGGGAGACCACTTAAGAAATAATTGAACAAAGGGACCAACTAGATGTATTAACTTCTTGATCACGTCACCCTAGAATCGTCATCTTAATCATGTTACATATAGAATTTGTGTCCCATCTATGGGCTAAGTTTTTGTCCCATCTAAGGGCTAACTAAAGATCACAAATTCCTCTCATCTGATGGACTTTGATTGAGATTCGATTTCTTAGTACGATTCGTTGAGATTGGTAACCCGAGATATAGATAGGGCTCTATAAGGAATGTAACTTAGAAAGATTATTGCCATGAGAGACCAACTTATGAGTCTCGTTGTCAAATTGGCAAACAATTTGGTATGGATTGACAATCTACAACAACCGATTATCTAGAACAAAGATCTACTAGATAAGGTGAGGTTGAGTGACCGACTCTCCTCGGAGTCGGGCAACCCCTCTACTGATGAACCGTCCCAGCAGTACTTTAAATCGATACGATGTTTTGGGTGGGTGGGAAACAAGAAAGAGACTCAATAGTTCCATCGGGAGGGAGGGCCCCTACTATTCTATGGGTCATTCGCCAATCCCCACCATTTGTAATGACAAACCCCACTAATAAAAGTGGATCCCACCAGGGCTTTGCCCACCACCCTGCAAAGAAACACCTAAGGCACTTTGCCACTGCCCTAGCTTCTAACTGCCTTGCGCTTCGCAACCACCTTGAGGCATGTATCTATATCCTCCCACGAATATAATCTACCTCAATGCAGGGGGGCTCGGTCTCCCACTCCATTACTAATCAAGTCCCTACCCTCCTATCCTTTCTAATCAAGAAGGGTAAGGCACCCCCACCTCTGTTGGACTTTAGTGTAGATGAAGAAGGGGAGTGTCAACCGTTCAAGTGAAGTGGCAATTTATTACATTGTAACAAAAATTCATGTTTTAGATGATTAAGGAAGTGTTAATTTTTAAGAAAATTAAAATAAATAACACCAAAAGGGCTAAACATTCTTGTTAACAAGAAAAGTGGGGATAAAAACTAGAGTTACGAGCCCTAGGATTTTTTAGAGTTGTATTTACACTCAAGTGATGATAGTAGGAGAATATTCAAAGAGTGAGTGGTAGAGAATAACAAGGTTTGAACATGCACCATACAAAAATTAAACACAAATAAACACTATAATCAATTGTATCCTTTATACATATTTATGTATACAATTTTTGATACAAAGTCTTTGTTTATAATACTATTTCTTGTCTATTTCTCTTCTTATTCCTTACTTATACTTACATCACCATACCATCTTATACACATACATGTAAATGGGGACATGTCCCTTAAAAATTATGCCTATTCCTATTCAGCCTAGTCATTCTTATGTTTCACACTTCATTTGCAGCCACTTGTGGTATATTCTAATTGTTTTTATACCTCTACTCTAACCTTAGCCAACATTATCCCTCCCTTTAAAATTATTTCTTGTCCTCAAGACATGCAAAAATCGATTAGTTTGTAGGGAGGATGTTCTTGTATATTTATTTCAATTGGAGGAATGTGGTATCCCATTGAGTTTTTCCTTGTTGATGTACTTGTACTTGGGCATTTACTTGTGTGAGAAAATTCTCTCTTAGTATAGGGGATGGGATATGTATTTGTTGGCTGACATTCTTTGCATCATAGAGTAGACTAGTAACATGGGCAGGTCTTAGGCTTACCACTTCCTACAGTTGTTTGATGTAAGATTTAATTGCCTCTTTAGTCCTATAGTTGTTGTAATTGAGTGTGTAAGGCCTCCACCTACGCTCTAGTTTTCCCACACATATCCTACATTGCATCATATGTAGTGGCCACTTATAGAATTTGTTTCTCAATTTGATCTATTTGACTTTTAAGTGTTTTAATCAATATGGGCCATTGTAGGAAAAATTGATACAAAGTGTTAATGCCATTTTCTACCTTGTAAAGTGTTAATATGGGACTCCAGTTGAGTGTGATCTATCACACATTTCTTCCACTCTTCATCCATCCTTATATTTTTTAACTCTATTAGAATATTGGAATGGAGTGTTGAAGCTTGGTTGTTCATTTCTTTTATGATTACTTCTACCAGTTACTTCAACTATTTCCCAATTGGCTATGTTGTATCCATTTTCAATTGAGGTATTTTGTTCTAAATATCACTTATCACATCTTCCAATTTCTTGGTATTATCCACATGCTATTTTTGGATATCGTCTCTTGCTATTTGGTGGAAAATTTACTAAGCTAAAAATTCTACAATGGTCAGAAACTTGAAAAATCCACTAGTTTTCCAACCATTGGTATTTGGAGTAACTGTAGAGTTGCAATTGATTAGATTTTCTTTTCTTTTTTGTAATAAATATTTAATAGATTTTCCCTTGCCCCTTTGATTGAATAGTATCTCATTGATTACCTCTAGAAGGTGTGTGTTGCTTTTGTTGGACCTTCTTCTCTTCCTCTATTAAGACTATTAGGATTAGGGTGTCTCAACCTTAAGAGTCCTACCATTTAATTATTATTATTTGATGTATTTATTTATTTTCTAATGTTTATTTTCCTAACAAATATGTAGTCACTTTGTGGGACCCACCGGTGATGTAGCATCTTACATGGAAAATGACATGTAATGTTATAAGCTATATTTGTGGAGGTAGGAGTCCACTTTGGAGGACCTATATTTTAGGCTAGATTGATGCCATTTTTCATAAGTTGTTATGTCGTGCACTAATATGACAACCTATGACACTTGCTATGACAGTCTATGACAACTATAAGAGCCAACTATGACAACTACTATTTTAGGACTAGTGAGGAATTGACAACTAGCAGTCTTGCATGTGGTAGGTGCCTTGCATGGTGAGGAGAATATCTTGCATGTATCCTCATGCCTTGCATGTTCAATGGACTAATTTTGATGAATAGTAGTTTATGATAGAAGCCCTACATGTCAAGGAATTATGACAGTTGCATAAGCAGGTGAAGTTGGATGCCCTGCATGTTCTCCATGTCATTGGAGATGACACATGGTAGTATTGGGTGCCCATGTTTCTCTTCTATGAATTGGTGATGCCTTAGTGCATTTTTGTGGTGACAGGTTGAATATTGTTTGTATGTTGTTATGCTATCAAAAATTCTCCATATTCTCATTGTAGTGTGAAGACTCTTGAGCATTACTCGGATATTGTACTATAACTATTTGTGTTGTTGTTAATACAATTTTAGCTACATGATTTGGAGTGTGGGTTTTTTCCTGAAAGGCTTTTCCCACATAAACACTATGTTATGGTTTACATTGTCTTATCTATTTTAAATTTGAATGTGCATCTGTTAGTACTTATAGTACTATAAGGTGTTTAAAAGAAATTTGTGTACCTATCCCCTACTTAGATTAGTGTAGGAAGCTTCTTCCACTACCAATATTTCCATTTAGTTGGTATCAAAGCTTGGTCAACTTTGATTCTATTGTTGCATTTGAAGGGTTTTTTGAGCTAATCTTTGTTTTATTGGGAGTTTTGTAGAAGGGTGTTTCATGACCTTGTTGTAGGCAAAAGATGGCAAGCGCATATGGAAGAATTGAGATGGAGAAGTTTATTACCAAAAACTTCAAACTTTGTAAGTTAAAAATGGAGGATATGCTCATAGATAGAGATCTATGGGCTACAATATCTAGTACCAAACCAACAACAACAACCTAGGAAAATTGGGATATGATGGATAGGGCCATGTAAGAGTATTCTTCACTAATGAAGAATAATATTTGGGATCTAGTTCCTCTTCCTGAGGTAAGCTAGTTGGTTAAATGCAAGTGGGTGTACCATACAAAATATGTTGTAGATGGTTCAATTGATAAGTATAAGGCTCGTCTTGTTGCAAAGGGAGTTTCTCAAGTTGAGGGCATTGACTATTTTGAGACCTTTGCTCATGTTGCCAAGATGGATTATATGCGCTGTGTACGTTCTCTTGTAGCTTCATATGGATGGAATGTTTACCAAATGGATGTGAAGAGTGTCTTCCTACATGGTGATCTTCATGAGGATATCTATATGAAGCAGCCTCAAGGATTTGTGTAGGACTCT
Organism: Sequoia sempervirens; assembly: GCA_007258455.2. Lineage (NCBI taxonomy): Eukaryota > Viridiplantae > Streptophyta > Pinopsida > Cupressales > Cupressaceae > Sequoia > Sequoia sempervirens. The sequence goes on along the minus strand of VDFB02372746.1, from coordinate 42,334 downwards.
TCACTTTTATGCAAACTTTTCCGTTCATTATATGGTCTCAAACAAGCTCCTCAGGATTGATATGAGAAGATGGACTCTTTTATGCTTTCCTCTAGCTTCACACGATGTCATTTTGATCCCATAGTGTATATTTAGAGATAGGAGGGTGATCTTTTGATTCTAGTGCTATATGTAGATGATTTGAGTCTTACAGGTAGCTCATCCTCCGTGATTCAAAGTGTTCAACAAGATTTGATGGAGCGGTTTGAGATGATAGATCTTGACCTTCTACACTACTTTCTTGGTTTACAGGTTATTCAGTCTTAAAAGGGGATTTTCCATATTTCAGTAGAAGTATGCACTTAATATGCTTCAGAGATTTGGCATGCTTGATTGCAAGCCTTCCCCCACACCATTTCAGTCACGTGTTGTATTGTCTTCCACTTGTACTACTCTTTCAATAGATTCTACATTATATAGGCAGTTGGTTGGCAGTTTGTTGTACCTGACACATTCATGTCCTAATCTTTCCTTTGTGATTGGTCTTGTCTCTCGGTTCTCACATGATCCACATGAGAGCCATTGGCAACCTGCCAAACAAATTTTGAGGTATATTCAGGAGACATCTCATTATGACATTCACTATACATCAGGATCTTTTAGTGTAGTCATGGATGGAGGGTCCAAAAAGAACTATCCAATTATGTAGCTTAGAGTCAACATAGTGGAAATAACACAGGATACTGATTAAAAAACATGAAATTTCATTGATTTAATGACTGGAAGTCTTACATGCATCATATGTGAAATAACTAGGGCTCATAGGCCTGTCGCAAGGGCATTACAACATTACAACTGGCTCAAGGCCTTATTATAGTCCACAACCTAAAAGGTTGGATTGAATTGTGAACTATTTCTAATGATCTACTTGGTTAACTAGTAAACTAAATGCTTTTGTTGTCTTTAGAAACTCTTTTTCATCCACTAACATCACACTTAATCCAACCTTTTGGTCTTTATATTCCTCCTTCAAAGGTGCTAAGGTATAGGTAACTCCATCCTTCTCTAAAACATAGACATTATTTCTACCATCATGCTTTGTTTTCCTTCATATTGCCAAGGCCTACCAAATAATACATGGCACCCATCCATAGGGATGATATCACATAACACCTTGTCTTTGTACCTTCCTATTTGAAACTCTACCCAACACTATTCATTGACTAGTACTTGTCCCTTATTCAACCATGAGACTTTATATGGTGTAGGATGTGATAATCTCTTCAAGTTTAGTTTCTTTACCATCTCAACAACTAGATTATCAATACTACCAGAATCTATAACAACTTGATAACACTTTCCTCAGCACTTGAAAACAGTCCTAAATAGTGACTTCCTTTGAGGTGGTTCCTTCTCCATTGGAACCCTAATCAATGTCCTTCTCATTAGCAAGTATTCTCCTTTCTCTGGTTCTTCTAGTTGTGGTGAGGAGTTAACACTTTCTTCATCTCCTCCTTGAGCAACTTGAGTTCTTCTTTCATTCCTAAAGGTGATTGTTGATTTCTCTTCTGGACACTCCCAAGCTTGATGACATGTAAAATTGTTGCACTTGTAGCATTTACCTATATGAAACAATTAAATCCTCCTCTTTGTCCAAATCTTCCCCTAAAGTTAGGCCTTCTTCCTCTAAAACCTCCTCTTGAACTTCATTCTTGTTCTTGGGAGGTGCTTGACTCACCTTGACTTCTTTGTGATTGTCCTCTACCAGCATATGGACCTCTACCTTTGAAATTCCTTCCTCTACCTCTATTCTTCTTTTCTTACTTCATATTCAGCTTCTCCTCAGCCTTTAAGGCTAGTTGATAGCACTCTTCAAGTGTCATGGGGCATGTAAGGCTCAACTCATCTTGCAAGTTGTACTTCAATCTATTAAGGCATCTTGCAACCTTGTCAGTGTCATCCTCTATGTGTCCTGATCTGATACTCAACTTATAAAACTGTTCAATGTACTCTTTCACTCCCATATCCTTTTGTTTCAAGTTTTGCAACTTCCTACACAATTGATTCATGTAGTCACTAGGCATAAATTTTCCCGTCAACTTGGCAATCATCCTATTCCAACAAGTAATCTTGAATTTTCCTTTCTTTCTCCTTTCTTCCTGATAAATAATCCCACCATAGGGATGCATGACCTTTCAACTTGGTCCCGACTAATTTTACTTGCTGCTCTTCAGGTACCTCCTCAAAATCAAAGTACTTGTCAAACTCCCCTATCCAATCAAGGAGTTATTCACCATTCAAACTACTTGCATATATTGGAAGTTCCATCTTCACCTTGTTTCCTTCACCCTTAATTTCCTTCAACAATATTTCCATCCTCACATCATCAACATCCTTCTCTTCTTGAGGTTCTTCTTGAGGTGCTTCATCTACCACTTCCTCTTGGTCACTCATATCCCTTGTAACCACTCCTCTTCTTTGTTTAGCTTCCACTGCAGTGAGTCTTGCATCCAAACTTACTCTCATTTCCCTCATTTCTCTAGCAAGGGATTCTCCCAATTGTGTTTATATTCTCTCTACCACCCTTCTAGCCACATTAAGTCTTGGAGGCATCTTTCTCCAATTGGATTGTTAACCCTTGTATTGGTTTTCTTGGCTTAACCTGGCTTTGATACCAATAATGATGCAAAGGATAAAAAATGCAAGAAAAAATGTGTTTCTGATTCTATTGACTCTTTTAAAGGTGTCTCAAACCCTACTTTGCAATGGTGAACTCAAAAAACAAGTTTCTCATTAAACCCTCAAAGACCTAGGGTTTTGACAATCTTTTTGACAGTGAATACACATAGGCTTGCATAACTTACATATATGTTTGTTTTATGAACTTTCCTTCGGTAGGAACCTGACTAGCAGCTTGAAGAAGGGTTTCACCAAGTTTCATCAATTTCCACTAGTGCAAACAAAAGTTATGAATTTTTTGTCTTGCTAGAAATCCTAGTTCTATGACAGGGCAGTTAACACTATTTTACTTGTTTCTCAAACAAAACATCATGAAATTGCACAAAAAAAAGAATTAGATTCTCCAAACAAAAATCCAACTTTCCATCCACTCACAAATTTGTCATTGTTCCGTAGAAGGTCGTACAAGATTGATTTCTTACTGTTTTTGCAGAAAATTGTCATAAATTGTGATGAAAACAAGGTATTTTCATGAAAAATCCTTCTATGGATTCTTGGAGAGTACCTTCTCATTCATTTCATTTGAATTAACATAAAAAAATAGTTACAAATTGAGCATATGTGCCTTTTTCCTTCAAAACCTAAAGTCTATTGCATCAAAATTGCAAAATATGCCCTTTTTCACACTAGAATTAAAAAACAAAACATGTAAAAATACCCTACATGGTCATTCATGGTCTTTTTAGACCTTATTGGACACAACCAACCCAAAACTAAAGCTGAGGAACAAACCCCAACCCTTCACAAGCCAAAAATCACCTAGGAAATTCAAATTTGCATTTTAGTGGGAAAATCAAAATTTGAATTTCTATGCCTATTTAAACAACCTAGACCATTGGACATGATCCCAATGGACCCCCTAAGACCTTCACCAAATCAACTAAGACTCTTAACATCAAAATGAAGCATAAAAACATCACCAGAGTGATGCTCCTACATAAGATCTAAGGGGGTTTGATCAAACCCTCTTGAATTAAAATCCTTTAAGTAGAACCTTTCAAGGCTTAAATCATTATATTTTCTAAAAAAGTGATTTCAACAAAAAATAGGATGTCCCAGAAAGTGTAACCCATTATTGTGGCAGCACATAGGACTAGCTAGAAGAATGTTTATCCTATATTATTCTCATAGGCTAATGACGAAACTTAACGGTATGAATTAAATTAATTATTTAAAGTTGTCTAATATAGTGATATTTTATAGATAATTTTATTTTAATTAATTGATAAAGTGGCTTAAGTGAAAATTAAAAGGAAATATTAAAAGTCACTTTATTAATGTAATTTAATGGAATATTTAAAATCCACAATTTGAAAAGCATTTCGAGAATGTTCTAAGGGAAAATATAAAAGTAAATTTGAGAGATAATTTGCTCATGCTTATTTTTATTTCTCTCAAATTGTGGATTTGAAGCTTTTGGCCAAGCAAAACCTTGGACAAAACCCCTAAGGGAAATCGGTTTCAATGGTGCAATATCTTCCTAGTTGACTATAGTGGAGACACACAAGTTTCACACTTGGTTTTATCAATCGAAAGTTTCTGAAATTTGTGAAGTCTTGCAAAAAGACAAATTTCTAAATTGAAAGTTTAAAAGGGAATTGCAGATTGGAATGAAGGAAATATTTTATAATTTATTTGCTACATATTTCACACAGGCATGGCATTTATCTTTTTGGTCTGTCATACCATTTCATCTTTAAAATATTTGTACCATACTATAATCCTTTGAAGGAAGGTGGCGATAGCATTTTAAATGAGTCCCAAGGCAAATTAGACTTTCAGTGCCACCTCATCGCCTTATGTGGAGTCAAATCTTTTATGGAGTCAACAAGAAGGCACAACTTAAGGAGAAGGGTCAATACTTGGAATAAGGTTGTCGTACCATCCCTAAGGTTGTCATACCTTATTTCAAACCAAACATACTTCTTTTCTAGAGCATGGTAAAATATTATGGAGTGTTGGGTCTATTCACAGGTCATCAATTAATATATATTTTGTGATTTCAATTGTTTTGTGTGAAGTTATGTGGTTTCTAGTTGGTTGTAGCAACTTTTGGAAAATTATCAATAAATACTTGATTGGCATATTTTTTAATATTATATCATGAAAGAAGCATTTTCAACTATGGTATTTGGGAAATCAGTTTGAAATTGAATTGTAGTAAAATTATGTCAAATAAACATTGAATGCAAACTATTTGACAAAATGCTTGCACACTGAAACATAGTAAACTTGGAAAAAATTGGCATAAAAAATTGGTTAGTACATTTCACATAAGGGGGATTTTCTATCACATATGCATGCGAGGTCTTCTTACCCCCAATACATTAAACAAGCAGGTTAACACACTCCCAAGTGGCAAGTGAGATCTACATTAATAGGTAACTTAGGCAGGAGAGTTCGCCTCCTATTATAAAACATAGATTACTCCTATTTGATTGCCAAGATTCTATTTTGACTTCGTTATGTTTATGTTTTCTCTTTTTGTTGATGAAGACAATGTTGGAAATATTGCTAAATTAACACACATGGGTTTGATTTATCAAAGATTTTTTCTCTTCTTGTTTTGGCCTTGAGAAAAGTTATAATGTAGAGGTTAGACCAAAATGAATAAAAGAAAAAGTTTCTAAAGCAATTCAAACATAATAAGAAGGCCTAAATTTTAAATTGTTAGTATTGTTTACATAGGTTATTTCATGACTTGAGGAAATAAAAATCTTGCATATATTATTCATTGTCTTTATAGCCAATATACTATCATGAAAAATTCTTAGTATTAATTGCATGGATTTTGTAAATTGATTTTAACAATGAATTTACAATATACTTATTTTATTAGATAAATGGTTACAAATCAGTTAAGAGTAACTAGTTCTCCTCCATTATCTAGGTGTGGAGGGTTGTATAAAATAATGAAGGCTCGAAATTTTTTGCAAGATATGTTAAATAAGAAAAGAATTATTCTAACGAGAGATAAATTGAAGAGTCTAAGTGTGTGCATGGGAGAGGAATTAAGTCTTTCATAATTAGTCATTATGCTATCATGAAAATGTTCTAGAATTAATTACACATAATTTTAAAATTGAATTTAACAATGAATTCATAATATAATTATTTTAGTAGATAAATGGTTACAAATCAATTAAGAACATGGGAGAGCAATTAAGTATTTCATAATTATAGCTAGTACACTATCATGAAAATGCCCTAGAAATAATTACACAAAATTTTAAATTTGATTTTAACAATGAATTCATAATATAATCATTTTAGTAGATAAATGGTTACAAATCAATTAAGAGTAACTAGTTGTCCTCCATTTTCTAGGTTTACAAGATTGTATAAATAATCAAGGCTCAAAAGATGTTTGCAATATATGTTAGAAAAATAAAGAATTATTCTAATAGGAGATAAATTGAAGAGCCTAAGTGTGCATAAAGCATGGGATAATGCTTAAGATGTATAAAAGGAATTCAAGAAAATGGTGGGTTAGAACTTAGATTGAAAACTAAAAATATTTTGTAAGAAAGATGAAAGTTAGAGGTTGACCTAAAGAATATGTGAATTATGATAAATATTTATCTTTTAGTTCAATTTTTTATCATTCATATTGGGTATAAAATGATCGATTTTAAATATCTAATACTTCTATGATACAGTTTTGGCAATATATGATGTAAACTACATAGCACACAAATAACCCTACCAAACACAATTGCATATGAATATGGAGACTCAATTGCAAAAGTAATTCCAAAACAAAGGAAAAAATACTTTTTCAAAAAATATGAAATATATCACAACTACTTTTTGTTGATATAAAATTAAATTTAGGTTCAATGAACCTTTCTACTAACTCCTTATATAAGCCACCTAGGCATGCTATATCTAAAACCATTGTGACACAATATGAACTCAAGAAGTTAAAAATATTTTCATTTTAAATCTGATGAAAAAAAATTGTGGTTGTAAATAGCCTTACTATATTATATCATTAAAATGTGAGTTATACAATAAAAAAGGTAATCAACAAAAAATGCATGTTAAAGACCTTTAGATGGAACAAAGATACAAAGTCATAGAACTCGAGGAAATGAAGTCACATATGCCAACCAGATAATATACCTAGAAATAGGGGAGAGGGCCAAATAGTCACCCACCCTAACTTTGTGCACCCTAAGCTCCTAAACGATACATCAAATTATATTACAATTTTTTTCAGGTTTCTTCATATGTAACTGAAGAGCTTAAGGCTATTGTTTCAACTTTTGGGTAGTTATGACGATCACGAGATGAGTCATTACATGCACAAAGGTTCAAAAGAGGTCATTTGAAGGTGTCGACTGATAGCTATGCATAGACACCCCAAAAATTGTGCTACAACCACCAAAAAAAATTGCACAACTCTAATATAAATCTCCAAAAAAAATTGACCAATGCATATGCACAAATGCCCTAGTAACCATGCATTATGGCCACCAAAAAAGTTGCACAACTCTTCTAATTAATATTCAATGGTTTACACATGCACAAGTGGGTGTACAATAGGTGAGCGACTATTGGTACATGGGTAGCTACTAGGCCCTCTCCCCTAATGGCATGTGAACCAAAGATATCAATATAAACACCACACTATAAGTTCAAACCTCAAGGGATACTAAATCCAACATTATTAAAAAGCATAAATAATGACATCCACATTAACAAGTAATTGTAGACAAAAGATCATCACACTTTGGCCCTCCTAGTGCATCTTGAGGAGAATCATGAATAAGATTTCATCCAAAGCTAACACAATTTCCTTGCACTTCATCCACCAATTTAGCCTACTGTGCCTCCTTTGTAGGATTCTTATAATAATAAATAGCCAAGGCCAACCGTGAGAACTTGTCATTACCAAGCACATGTTGTTAGGGTAAATTGGTTCTTATGGGAGTCCACCTAGACTAGTTCTTGGATTGTGTTTTGGCACAATATAACAGATAATATCTTTTAATAATATGAAAAATGAATTGGGGCATCACCAACAACCTCGTCAATAGTTGTTGAACGCTTTTCAATTAGAGGTCGATAGATCAAATTCTCTATCTCTAGAGGTCTCCCTCACTCTAACTGGACTTTACCAAGAAGAGGCAGGTTTATAGTGATTGCTATTTAGAATAAAAAACCTACTAAGTTGAGATGCCAATGGCTGAAGCAATGAAAAGTGAGACTACTAGAGACAAACAACTAGATTTTAGTGAAGATAATTAAAGATTGTAACTGAATTCTCTATAGAACACCACAACAACAACAACAAAAGAAAAACCAATTGTATTTTGGCATGTAATAGACCATGATTTTATAATGACCTGAACTGCGGATCAATAGATTTTCGATTTATTTCTTATTGGATTGACAAAGGTTGTCATCCAATATTATTAAGATAGATAAATGAGTTCCCAAATTATAAGTGAAATAAATCCTGAATAATGAAGTCTAATTCAAATATTAATTTGATAATAAAAATTTGATAAATAAATATAATAGTTGGTTCTGATTAATCATTTAAAATCATGCGTTGCTTTGAATATAGATCTGCCTATCGTCGATATATAGGCCTTAAACTTGGATGCCTTTCCTGATTGATATCCTTATACTTGTGCATCTTACTTGGAGTCCTTTCAGGTTTATATGCTTGAAACGTAGACTCCCATATTATAAATGTCTGCTATATAGAACAATTCCACAATGGGTAATTCAGTAATAAAAATAAATCTGCCATCTTACCTTATTTATACAATTATTGTGTATGCTTCCATGGATGATTACGAGCTGCTCATCAAGAGCTGTCCAAATCTGAAAATAAATATTTAAATCTGAAATCTACCCCTTCCAATTCTTCTCAAAATCTAAACTTATACCTTCAAATCTAAATGGAGGAATGCATCTCTTCGAAAGGAGATGACTACTTTGAACAGTCATGTCTCCTATCGCCACCCTTGTAAACACTAATCGCTGCCTTGTTTATTTTTGTTTAATTACTACTCTTTTATTATTCCCTTTTTATCCTAATCGCCGCCTTTATTATCTAGCGATTACCTTTAACTATTTGGTTGCTGCTTTTAGTGGTTAATTCTCCACACTGATAATGATCATTTACTACTGATCGCTGCCATATGTAGTCGCCCTGCCCTCTTTTCATTACTACTGATTGCTGCCACTTGTAAATTAATTGCATCTTCTAACTGCTGCTTTGTATTCTTTAGTTTATGCTCAGAGAAACATGATCGCTTGTAAATGAGTGATAATAGATGCTCCTCCTTACATAATCGCTGCCCTTCAAAATAAATCGTCCATATGATAATTAATTGTCCTTTAATTGCTGCTTACCCTTACTGCTCCAAACATATAATATTATATAACTATTTAGTTTAAATCTTTAATTTAAACTTGGTATATCACAGTTTTCTTATACAATATGAAAAGCTTTGTAACATAAGCAACAAAACTATCATTTAATTGAGCATACTGCTCTTCCAATGAAATATTTTACCAATTCTCTTTTTCTAAGGAACTTTTAGAATTTTTATTTTTGAAGTAATGCTTAATTATATATAAGCAAAACAATTTTCATGAACAAGCATCATGGATGATTATCTACAGGTACATGCATTGAGGATTATGCTAGAGAAACAAAATTTCTGCAGCTTATAGACTAAGGACTAAAAGACTGAATAGATCCTAAATTCTTACACCTAATTATTATGTCACTTTAACATACCTCGCTATTTGTTTGCATCCATGAGCTAGGAAATGACAGATCTCTAATTGGAACATGAGTGAGGATAATTTGGCAATTGCCGAGGAGCCTTGAAACTTTTAGCTTGAAAACCCCGAATTCCAATATGCATTTGAAGCTGTAATACGGAATATATAAGAAATCATTTGTACCAGCTAGTGGCTGTCAAAACACAAATAAATACAATGAATGGTTGAGGGAATGCTAACATGTGGTCTCTATTTCACTAACCAAGAGGGTTTCACCAGGAGAAAACAGTGCAAGGCATCGTGCTATTGAAGATAAATAAGGTTTGATGAACAAGAGAATAGGAACCCAATTTGTGCATCGCCAAAGGTCTCAGTCAAAGCAAGCATATGTAAACATGAATGACTCTTGAAGCTGCAGGTAGAACGCCCAGCATAGAAACCCAATCTTGAATGAAATTAATGAACAAAACCCAGTGACTTCTCTCCTTCAAGTTTACTTATATTCATACCATAGTGAAGCAATGGATGAATCCAAAATCCAATTCTCAAACCTGAAATCCTTACTTGATCATCTACTATCAAATTTTGTAATATAACATCATTTCTATTTTTCTTTAATTATAAATTATTGCAGCATCAAATTGGTGCGTTACATTGGCTGGCTAGATTTTATATTTACACCAAAAAATGTATGCATATGAAACAATAAGTTTTTCAACTTGCAAGTTTTGTTGAGATACATCATGAACAGAGCGTTCCCTATTCCGACAATCTTTCTCGCTAAACAAAGTAAGAGAATTGTAATGACTAGTTAAATCTGCCCTCCATGGGGATACCATCCATCGTTAATATATATTACAATAACTTTTGAAGTCTGACGTAATTTTGCATATTCTTAGCATCCTCCATACTTAGGTTAAGGAAATAGCAGATTGTGGCAGTTAAAAATGTTGAAAACAGCATAAGGATCATAAGATGAGCTCTTAAATTGCCATTGGCATGAATTCACAGTTATGTACAAACAACTTGAGAATGCTAAGATTTAAGAGTCTTAAATTTTAAAAATAAACTTAAGGTCCTGTTCTTCTGTATAATTAAATATAGAGAATATTGTTTACATGACATAACCATTGGATCAAATCAATTCAAACATTTGAATAAATCTTTCATCGTGACAACCAGAGTTGCACGCTTCACTTGGTCAATTGACCAACATAATAGAGAATTGACAAGCTTGAAAGGGACAAGCAAACCTACCTAAGCTTTTCAAATAGTCCGAACTATATTATGATATATGGTGCCCAAATAGATCTTCTACATCAATACTCTTTCACAAATGAACAAATTCAATTGTCATTGCATTACACTTCAACCCAAGTAGGGTTTCATACCTTCCAAATAAAAATAAACTGATTAAACCTCCTCAGAATAAAAATTACACTAATAGAAATAGATTGTATATCTGTGGTATTGTCTCTATTGTACATGATGCGGGGCATTCAGATACATCTGAAGGTACTCAAAATGTTTGTATCTCCTAGTAAAGTAGAATGGTAAGATACAATGTGTCATGGCATCTGTTCAGAATCATACCTGCTCTAACCATTAACCATAAAATTTTACACTTAGAACTACAAGTCAGATATGTCACCAGTTTAAACTTTAATTTTAATATCTACAAAATGTCGACATCCATGTCATAAGCCTGTATACACATTACAACAGTAAAATGGCAATCCTTGTGACAAGGGAAAAGGTGGCTTACCACATATTCATTCTCAACATTGAAAAATGTTGCATATAACATTAACACTGATATTCTTGGTGTAAAATGATAATAAAGTGCTCTCTAAGAATATCATAAACATTTAGATATGTCTTGGTTTTTGGTTGTGAGGGTAGAAGGGAGAGTCGGGGACAGATTTAAAATGAAGAAAACTAAGTTTATTTACCATATGTTACATGTTATACTCTGCTTGGCATCAGTGTATTAAGCCCTGAACTTAGAGACCCATTTTATCAAATCTCTGGGATTAACCAGCTTGGCTCAACTTATGTCCATGGTGGAAACAAACCAGCTTGGGAAGATGGAACATTGTGGTGTCCATCACGGCCATCCAATGCACTTGAAAATTCACCTTGAGACGCACTAGACAAATTTGATGCATGCAAACATGTTGGAATTTGAATACGAGATTGAGAAGATACAAATCCCAGGGAACCAGATGCATTTGTCTCCAAGAATTGTTTAAAAAAATCATGGGCGTGAGGAATTTGGTCTACATCATCTCTTGATAAGTTCTCTGACAATTCTTGCACAGGCAAGTCTGCAGTATGCTGGGATGGTGTAGGAGATTCAACCTGCCTTGTCAAACCTGCAACCCTGCTTTGGTAGTTTGAACCAGGTGATTTTTCAACTCTAAAATGTGAGGACTGGCTAGAGAATGACATTGGTATCAGTCGCTGTTCATTATATGGCTGAATTGCCAAGTTCTCGACATCGCTGTTGAATCTACTTCTTTTTACAGGTGGTCCAAACTCAGGACTAGCTGAATCTGCAATTCCATCACTGACCATATATGAATAGGAGGAAGCTTGATGTTGCTCTTCCTCTCTATGGTGAATGACATCTACATCTTGATGCTTCTGAGTAATATCAACCAGAGGCATGGTAGTGTTTCCATCTTTTGTTTGGATCTCATCGAATGTGCCACTCTTTCGTTGACCATCTGAATTGGGAAAAGCATTGTCTATACCTTCATCAGGTTCTTCAGAGCGAGGGGAGAGTTCAGGGGAAGAGGATGTTTGATTTTTGGCTCTCTCCTGTTCTTCAATGATCTTCTGTAAATATTTACCCTGAGCCTCAATTCGCAATTGTAAATGCCTTTGTACCTGCCAAAGAATATTCATAATTTGTAAGATACCTAGCCATTTGATTAGAGTTTCATATAGCAGAAACCATGCAACTTGTTACTTGTAAAATATAGCATCCACAAAATAGGCACATGGTGTTCATCTTGTTGATCCAAGTGAGTAAAAATGTTCTCTTGCAATCCCCCCAACCCAGCCTACATTTGAATCATTGTTGGGCTTCAATTAAAAAAGCCAAAACATATAATCTCAATTAATAAAATTATTGTTTTATACTTACTTCGCTTATTCTTAACAAAGGAATAGAATCAATAGATTATCTCTATATGACAAACTCAAGAGGTGACTTTATTGACCATATTCCTAATGGCATTAGGAGGATAGTTGTTTAAAATGTCTTCCTCACCTACTTGACTTTCATTTTTCAGTCATTTACTTCTGCAATGTATAAATTTTTTATAACTATCGAAATTGGCGTGAAAGGATTTAAATCTGATACATAGCTGGAGTAGGTTTATACATTTGGCCAAATGTATACTATTTTGTAAGAGAACTTTATAAGTAGTAAAGTTTCTTGGTCAAAGCATTTGTCTAATTGCAATGTCAGATATCATTTTTCAAGATTCTATTAATCCTTTCTATTCATGGCTTATTGGAAGATGATTATCATTACTAGAACTTATCTGGTAACCCCTATACTGGAAAATATGCTTAATAGAACTTGTTTTGAATTTAGGGTCTTTTGAAATATTCTTTAGTAATTCGTTGCTTGAAAATATTTTAACAATAGGAACTAGTTTTAAAGCCTTTTGAGTCATATGAAATGGAATAAATTTAGCCAATGTTATATTTCCACTAATACAATTTTTTTTTGTTGAATATATCCTATTTAACTTTGCATTAATTTAAAGAAAATAGTACAATATTCACAAAAAAAGGAGGGTGGTAGGAGAGCACACCCACAAGTCTAGCAAAAGGGCCAAGCCCTGGAATTGATGATTCTAACCCTGGTGATGTTTGGGGAAACCTGAGGATAAAGATCCTCCTCCGCCTGGCATAGCCATGGCTGCTTAAACTACTACCATAATTTGATCATTATTGATCCGTAATTTCCATTAAAAACAGTTAGTAAACAGGAATCAAACATATTAACTACTCTTCTACTTGGAAATTGAATGACAGTGACATTTGGGAGGAATTAAACAGCTGCTATCAAAGAAATGAAGTTCTGAAATGCAAAGATGCAGCACAAACATTAAGATTTATCCTGGCAAAACCCAGTGGGAGTTGAAAACCTAGTTGGTAGAGGCAATTGTTCTCTACCAGAGTGTATTTCTTGAAATAGACAAGTATGAAGTGTCTTACAACCTCAATCAAGCCTATTATTACAAATTTCTATAAGATACAACAATTCAATTATCCTCCTCCAATGATCAACATCATGCTCTGCACCTGCTGTTGGAACCTTCCCCTCATGTTCTATACAGATTCAAATGGAATTAGAAGTGGAAGAGTTGCTTGTTCATTTCAAATTCCTTTGTTTTTACCATCACCATTTTGAAGGTGATGGTTACAAACTACCCCTTTTGATAACTGGCAATTTGCCCCTGTACGAAACCAGCGATTGCCCCGTACAAAACCAACAGTGTCGTAAAACTGGGTTTTGTGGGTGCTTTTAAAACCTGAAAATTTTGCTAAAGTGCTTTCCTTTGGGGATGAGCTATACACCATTGAGAAAACATCAATTAAAACTCCTATATTGATGAAAAAACAAGCTGTTGTGAAAAAAAGTGAGTAGAAGATTTTTGAATCAACATTTTGGATTACAGTCTGTGGTCTATTATCACAATGAAAGAAAAGGTGATCCAAAATGATGATTCAGAATCTTCCACATGGTTGTTTCCGAAAGCTTGTTTATCAACATTCATGGATTGAGAATGTTATGTCTTTAACTCTTATATTTGCTATTATGGATCCAACGAAACCTTCATAAATCATACAAATGCAAGCAGTTGCACAGAGGAGCAATCCACTCAAAACACTAAGTACATCTTATTAAGGTGGAAAAATGAAACATCTTGAGCATACGATGATTCATTTTCAATGAAAAGTTATCATTAATTATTTGTTATTAATATATGCAAATGTTTAACTTGTGGTGAGTGTCCACTAAACGAAGCAAAGACAATACCTTCGACAAGAAATGTTATGCCTTCACTTGTAACCTAACAAAAAAAGAAAATACATATAACTCCTAACCACAATTAAAAAGACAAGCATGGCATTCAAATGCATCAGTATCACATATGGTGATGGCCCCTGACCCCTAAATTAGAGAGATTAATAGAGGCTTCGTAATACTTAGTTATGTTTCCTCTAAATAGCTTCTCATTCATCAGGGTTCTTGGGATTTTCAAAGGCATTCAAACATCTACCAAATGCTTTGATCGCTGTCAAGATCCAAGTTTCTCTCACTGAAAGGAATTGAATCAACTCTTTTATTTTTCTTTGTTAATTTTTGGACTTGAGTTTTGTGTTTCACTGCTGTTTGATATGCTTTGATGTCATGCGAGAGCCTGTATTTGAAGGATTTGATGCTTAATTACTTCTTACTTGAAATTTCACTTTTTTACAAGGTACTAGAACATCCTTTTCACGTTCACTAAGGCCGTTTGAAATACAAGGAGTAGAATGATGAATGATATGTTCTGTCCTTGCCAAAAACAAATTATTATATTCCTAGACAACATACTAATTTTTAGTATGAAAAGTAGGAATACAAGAGTATCTAGAAGTATTCATAAAACTTTGTACAGAACATTATAAGTATAATTTTTGTATATGAAGGGCTTTGTGAAAAAGGATATTAGATATTGAGGATACAATGTGCCATAGAGATAGGAAATATTTATTGAAACTAAGAAAATCAAAGTCATTTAAGATTGGAGAAGTCCAATTCATGT
The DNA here is from genome assembly GCA_007258455.2 of Sequoia sempervirens. NCBI lineage: Eukaryota > Viridiplantae > Streptophyta > Pinopsida > Cupressales > Cupressaceae > Sequoia > Sequoia sempervirens. The sequence goes on along the minus strand of VDFB02372746.1, from coordinate 27,032 downwards.
TCATGAAATCCAGTCTTTTAGGTCTAGTGAGGTTCTAGAGAAGATTCATACATAAATTTTCTAAGAACCCTGATGAATGAGAAGCTATTTAGAGGAAACATAACTAAGTATTACGAAGCCTCTATTAATCTCTCTAATTTAGGGGTCAGGGGCCATCACCATATGTGATACTGATGCATTTGAATGCCATGCTTGTCTTTTAAAAGGCCACAATCCCAACTAAATAAGAGAAGGAACTTAATCATGCACCATTTTACCAAGGTATCAAAAAATTTGTGAAGCAATATGATACCATACTATGTGTCACGTTAGATCCTAAAAGCCAAAAAACCAAGATAAATGCAACTGTTTGTCAAATCCATGAATTAAATAATAATACACTTGGAATAGTTCAACTACTCACCAACACGCAAAAATTTCAGTTGGCCGAGGTTTTGCATTTTTAACACACCAATTTTTGCAGCTGAGTATTCATTAGTTTCAGCGCTGAACTCATAGTGGGTATTTACAAGTACTTGGCAAGTCTGATGCTAAAACTTGCCAGACACAATCTATGCATAGTAACATGTATTTTACACTAAAAGAACCTTCCTTTTTTTTTCCTTTTTAAGACTACATGTTCACACATGTTCTTCGCATAGCATTTGAGCATCTCTTGAGCAGATTGGAGTGAGTTTATAGCAGATATGAAGAGTAGATTTCAGGAATTTTGGGTTTCCAAGTTCTTTTTTTTTCTTTTTCTTGCTTTTCCAAGCATGTAAATTCTTCTAAAATGTTAATATTAGGTTTCTAAACATTATTTACAATTGTACATGCAATAAATTCAATTTTTGTAATTTTTATTGTTGACTTACGCAGTTTTTATCTATGTTCCATGGCTTTTCGGGGACGGGGACGGGGACGGAGGGACGGGTGGGGACGTGTTTCCGGGACGTTTCCTAGGGGGCCATTTTTAGGGGATGGTAGGGGATGGCGACATACGAAATACATATATATATGTATATATGATTTTTCAAAATTTATTAATATATTATAGACAGAGAGAGGGAAAGAGAGAGAGATATGTCAATAAATTAATAATTGATAGCAACAATATCAATATGTAAATAAATCGAGAGAGTAGTACTATAACAGCATAATAAATGTCATTAAAGCCTTATAAAATTTATCACAGCAGTATCAAACATCAATAAAACCATGGTCTATCAATATCCAAATGCTTCAAACATGCATCTAGAAGCCTAAAAGTTCAAACGTGAAAATCAAAATACTAAATACAACAGTCTATGAAATTAAGCCTCATTCGGGTTATGAATATCTAAAGGCTCAGAACTATCTGAGTCACTATCATTCGGGCTATCAAAACTAAAATCGTTTTGCTTCTTCACAGGCGCATGAGAGAGAAGTGAGAACCCATGCCTTCCTTCAGTCGTGAGAGTTGAGACTCAAAATGAAAATAACATTCAATATTTTGTTTCTTAGAATTCGTGGGCCCTGCACAAGCTCAAAAAGGTGAAATAAATTTTTAAAAAATCGAATTTTTTAATGTTTTCAGCCTTTAGAAAGCTCCTAGTCTATAGGGGACGGTTAGCCGTCCCCGATACGATGAGGGACGTTTCCAATGCCCCTAATCCGTACCGGGGATGGGGACCGTTCCCAATCAGCTAGAAATGTTTCTTGCCATTTCCTTCAAATTTGCTTGATTCAAGGACAGCAGGGGGCCGTCCCCTTTGCGTCCCCCCATCCTGGGGACGGTTGGGGACGAGGACAGTGGCTTTTGGGGCAGGGGAGGCGTCCCCGTGTAACACACGTTTTTATGAATGATATTGCTGGGATTTTTCCCCCATACATAGGGTTTATGATTTAGGGACAAAAAACTAGTTTTTTGGTTAATTTAATTAATGCTATTCAATTATGTTTGAAATGCTTTTTAAGTGAATTTTATTTTATTTTTCATGTCCAAATCGTTGTTTTCTATGCTTGAGCATGTTGTAGGTTACCATACAATGGCATCCAACTCCACATCACACTCAACATAAACAAGTAGAAGCCATCTTTTTAGAAACTATGGTGTTGCTTGTAAATATGCTACAATTAGACCAGTCTAAGGGAGGGTGATTTGCTTCTCCCGTAAGAAAAATCTTAATGGAGGCATCAATTGCCTCAACTACCATATTGCAAGCATTCATAGCTGTGACACCAAGCAATGTAAGAAAAACCTTGGGAGAGGCAAAACGAGAGATGTGGGCAGCCCTTGTATTGCTCAGATGAGAACTAAAGAGGGAAAGAACACAAGCATCCATAATAGCAGCCCTTAGTCCTAACTTGACAATGGAAATAGAGATAGAGATGGTAGAGTCTATGGGCTTTAGTCATCATACATGCATATGAGGCATATCCACTTCATTCAATTTGATCAAAGCTCAATCACAAGACTTTTTTGTGTTAAGAAAGGAGTCCTGAATTTTCTCCTAATGTTAAGAATACAAAAATGCAATTTTCAAGCTTTAAAATATACAATTTTTGGGCTATAGAGGTCATTTTTTGCCAAAATAAATATTCTTGGTTGTTTGACATTAGTTTTGAGATGCCCGATACATGATATTTTCAAGGTCTACAAATTTAAGAAAGGGGGCCCAATTGGCCTCCCAAATCAAAAGTTATGGCCTCCAAAGTTGGAACCCTCCCACATTGGAAATATAAAGAAAGAGTTACAATTGTTGACCAACTTATGATGCATGTTATGGCATGTCATGAGGCATCTTTGAATGGAGATAATGGAGCCAAAAATGAAATGCCCAAGTTGGTGAGTTATGGCAAGTGGAAGGAATATGTTATTTTTAGCATATGTACTTGTCTTGGGATTTGGGTGTTGGATTTCTGACTAGGGATATGGGTGCCACAATTTGGGTGGTTTTAGCTCATGGTGTTATAATTACCATTTCATAGTTTCATGTATTGTTTCTCCTATTTATTGGGTGCTTGGGATGGAGGTTTTGATAATGATTTTTGTAGGTATTGTTATGCTACCATAATTGCTCCAAATCTTTGGTTAACAATACTCTTGTAAAAGCTTAGACTCTACAAGCGTATTGTGGCCTTTTATTACTAAATAATAGATTAAGTTGATTTGTAGTGCATTTATTCTCCTAAAAGGGTTTTCCCCACATAAGTCATTGTGTTTTGATATATTGTTTTTGTGTTTATTTCCTTGTAATGTGTGATTATTTAATTTTGCACATATCTCCTCTCATAGATTGGTGTAGGAAGCCTATTGAACACCTTTGCTTCCTTTTATTTTGTACCTAGAAATGAACTTGAAGAACAACTTTCATTGCAAGGTACAATGTAGAACATGAAGGTGCACCAAGTAGTAAATAAGCATGTGATAATTTCTAGTATTACAACCACCATCCCTTCAACATATCAAAGGGCATGTAGTAGGAGTATTTGGTGACAACACTAACAATTGCATGGAAAGAATACAACACACTATCTCCAAAGACTTGAATGGAAGGTTGCCCCAAGATGTTGCAGATGCAAAGCCAATTCTAGAAAAACAATTGTAAAATGGTAAGATGGTTTTTTAGAAGTCAATTCATGTCTCCAACAAAATAAAGAATGCAAAATATTTGAGCCTGATACTAGAGGAGGCTCTCGTAGAGGTGGGCATAGATAATGTGGTACAAGTTGTCACTAATAATTCAGTAGTATATATCACAGCTAGGAGATTCCTTTAGGAGAGACATCCGTCACTCTTTCAGACCCTTTGCACAACACATTGCCTTGACCTTCTTTTGGAGGACATAGGCAAATTGATTTGGTGAGATTGGTTGTAGAAGATGCCAAGAACATCATAAAATACATTTATAATCACCTTTGGGTTTTCAATTTGATGAAAGATCATGCCAAGGGGAAAGAGATTGTGCAACCAGATGTTACGAGGTTTGTAACTATCTTCTTAATATTGCAAAACATTTGTAGCTTGTTGACACTATTGAGGTAAGATGTGTGTGAGTCAAGCATGTGTAGACTCAACATATTCAAATAAGGATGATGGAGAGAGGATCACAAACACTATTTGATGATGCCTCTACAAAAAGCGCTGCAAAGATAATCAAGGTAGCTTCAAACTTTGGTTTAAATTTCAAATTGAATCCTTTATTTTCAATTTTTAAAAGTATTTTTCTTTAATTGTAAGTTTGCAACTTTAATTTGTTTGTAGGTGTTGGAGCCTTTGGTGAGGCTTTTGTGCTTGGTGAATGGGGAGAAAAACCCAATGGGACGCATTTATGAGACCATGATATGGCCAATGAGGCCATCCAAAATTATTATACAAGGATAGAAACATATTTGATCCCACTTGGGAGATTATTCATCAAATGTGGAACAATCAACTCCAACTTAATCCTGTATGAGGCACTACCTCAAGCCCACAATTCATGGAAGGTTATAAAGAGTCTCTCAACATGCACTCGGAGGATGACACACGAGCTTGAGGTGAGGGCCCTCATTATTTCAAAGATGTAGAATTACAAGCAAGCTAGGAAGAAGCTCTTCTCTTCAATGGTAGTCATCCAAAGGAGATCTGGCTAGACACCAAGTAATAAAAAAATGGAGTCTTTACTTATATCTTACAAGTTACAGTTATTAATTTCCTTACAAACTTTTGAATATCTTATTTGCAGGTTCTTGGTGGGCAGATCCAATTGGAAATAATCCAAATCTTCAAAAGCTATCCCTCCAAATTTTGTCTCAACCTACAGTTAGTTTGAAGCCATTCAAACAAAGAAATGGAATAAGTTGATGCAACAATACCTCAATAACTTAGTTTTTGTACAATACAACCATTGGCTTTGCACAATAAAGGTGGGCACATCTACACAAGATTTTATAGATTTGGATGATACTGATGCCCACAAAGACTAGACTACATGGTATGAGAAAACCCCCTATTTCACAAGGATGATATTACTGGTTTCAAGAGGCAAGCTATGAAGGGTGCAAGTACAATAGAAGCAAGAAAGATTGGATTGGATAACATCATTGCAGATGATGTCAAATATGAGACAAAGGTGTCATTGCCATCTAGTACTAGTGTGAAGCTACAACCACAAGCTTCTAATCCAAGTGAGGAGCTTCAACCAAAGGACTGGACCCTCTCCCCAATTTTTCACTTGAACAAGAAGAGGAAATTGTAATTTTTTGTAATTTAAAACTTCATGGATAAGCAATTAATGATGATGATTTTTGAAAAGAATAATCATAAATTCATAATAGTTATCAACTCGTTGTTGTACTCGCATGATGATGTGATTTTGTACTTTATTTGTATTCAAATCTAATAGAAAACACTTCCCCAAAAATTTGATAGACTCATTTGATACATTTCGTAATTGTATTTTGCATAAAATTTATGATTTTTTATGAAATTTAAGTTCTTTTTTTTAAGTTGGGTTTTTTCAAATCAGAAATTTTCAGTCTATCGAGTCCAAGTATATAAACTGTGAACTTGGGAACCTAATAATTTATAGAGTCACTTTGATGCCAAATTTGTGGCATGAAGTGCTTTGAAAACCTAAAGTCTCAATTAAGTGTATTGGTCTAGATGTTTGAATGCCTCTAAAAATCCTAGGAACCTTGATGAATAAGAAGCTATTAAGAGGAAAGTAAGTTTAAGTAACTAAGTATTACAAAGTCTCAATTGGACCTCTTCAAATTAGGGGTTGAGGAACATGAACATATAAAATACTAATGCAATTGAATGCCATGTTGGTCTTTTAAAATACCAAAATCCCAACAAAATAAGATAAGGAATTTAATTATGTACCAATTTACCAAGATATTGGAAAAAATGTGAAGCAATATGATACTGAATTATATCTCACAATAGACATTGAAACCCCAAAATCTAAGATAAATACAAGCTTTTGTGCAATCCATGAATTAAACATTAATACACATAAGACCCTAAGAATTTACTGCATTGTTTTGACACCAAGTTTGTAGCATGTAGTGCTTTGAAAACCCAAAATCTCAAATAAATGTAATGGTCTAGATGGTATGCCCCCTTGCAATATTGATTGAGTGTTGGGGGATGAGTATAAATAATGGGAATTTGAAGGAAAATAAATGACTAAGAGGTTGCACATTTATTTCCTTGTTATTCCAATATGTCTCATTTTAAAGACATTGGAAACCCTCAAGATGGAGAACTTTAGCCAAGCTTTTGAATTAACAAATCCAAGATAAGATAGTAGAACCAACAATGAAAAAATCATTATGTCAAACCCACAAGGGACTAAAAGACCAAGCATTTTGTTGATGTCTATTGTAGTTATCTTCTAGGAAAGGTAGAATTTCATCTTAAGTGTATACTTGCCTCTATTGTATATGTGCAAAAGATGTACAATTGTGCAATTGACTTTTCGAAAATTGTAGTGAGCTTTGTATCCTCAAAGAACTTAAGTATCTTCCAAAATGTAGTCAAAACTGTAGAGTTGCGATCAAAGATGAAGGTTACAAAATGTTCATGTGAATCCAAACATTCGCAAATAAAAACTTGCTAGTGTCTTACATCAAATAGTCTCTTGGAACGATGCAAGGATGGCCGTCTTCAAGAATCAATCAACCACTATACAGATGACCGAGATTGTGCTTGATAGTAGGTAGAAAGTAAATGAAATCAATGGAGTCCATAGTTACAAGACAAGTATTTTATTTATTTCTTGACATTACACACTTACAAACAGAAATGTAAAATATAATATGATTCACTGGAGCGCCCAGCACGCAGATCTGAGTTCTGTGACTTTGGCACCATACAAATGATAACAAATTGTCCTGCTGGTTCTGGGCATCCTGCATGGTATCCATGGGTCCCACTCTTTGAGGGTTTTCGTCCCCAAGGCCATAACAGGTCTAAACTAGAGGGTGTATGTCCTCAATTTTCAGACTGTTGCAGCAGTATTCCTTTTTCTTGTAGCTGAAGATGAAGTTTGTTTTTGTTTTCAATTCCAAAAGATATCATCTTTCTGCCCTGAGTGCTCCTTTAAACCCCAAACTACATGGACTCAATTCCATAATTGGTTGTTACGTGAAACTGACTTGAGCACTCCCAAAGTAAATGGAAAACACTTACATTATAGGTGGTTGTAACTGAAACTAACCCTCCCTTAATTTGCTAAGATAACTGACAACTAACTGAAGTTAACTCCTCATAACTTTGCTAATATAACTAACAACTAACAGGAACTAACTTGCCTTATTCCAGTGGAAGACTTATGACTGAAGACTTAGTCGTAATCTGACTTAACTGCCAACAAGATCTTTATTATTCTAGTTGAAGACCAAAGACTTAGTTTTGCCTTATTCCAGTGGAAGACTTATGACTGAAGACTTAGTCGTAATCTGACTTAACTGCCAACAAGATCTTTATTATTCTAGTTGAAGACCAAAGACTTAGTTTTGATCTGACTTAGCTACTGACAAGACCTTTATTTCCTAACTACTTGTTGACAGAAGTTCCATTCACTGCTCAGATTAAAAAGGGACATTACAACTCCTCCCTTGAGATTGCTTGTTCTCAAACAAGAGGAGGCTGGGTGATTGAGTATATCAACCCACTCCCAAGCAGCATCCTCCCTCTAGCAATGGAAGACCTTCTATTACCATGCCTATTGGTGATAACTCATGCCTCTCCACAATTTGTCCCTCTGTGCACAACTCATGGTCTCACTCATCATCAAAGTATACCTCAATCAAATGCTTGCCCCTTTCCCAAGCACCTATGTGTCAAGTCCCAAGGCTCTCTACAGTTAAAGCATAATTGTTTCCTTTGCATCTCATTGCAAGTCATGTCCTTGGCTGTAGACTTTTAAATGCTTGTTTTGCCTCCTAATGACCTATGGGTTGAGAGGATGCAGCCCCCAATATCTGATGAAAAAGATTTGTGTTGGGTCCTCTACTACTAATGTGGAGCTCTTGTACCCACACCTCAAATGGTAAGATTCTTGAAAAGATTGGCTACGTGTAGTAGTCTCCCATGTCAATGATTCAAGGAAGGAGAGATGAGGCAATTAGATGGTTCCAGTGTCAATGCCCTTTACATGGCTCCCTGCAATTAATTTGGGCCAAGGGCCTTAACTAGACCTTTGAGGAGCTCTTTCAACCTTTCCATGAAAAGGAACACTAGGCACCTCTGAGATACAAGTACCATCACTACTCTCCTCTGAAATTCAGCCATGTAATCATCCACTAAGCCTTGGTGGCGTAGTTGTGCTAGCTCTCTCAAATGCCTCTCGAATCCATCTATCAACCTCCTACAAAACTCCTCATAGGTAAAGTTATGGCTATTCCCTTGCATAATGAGGCTGTGGTATAGACAGTCATTCTCAATTCCTTCCAAGTGAAGGATTGAAAAATTAATTGCCACCTCGTTTATTGGGCTCAATGAAAAGTATGTGTTCAACTTCTAGATCCAAGCTCAAGCTGAGGTTTTATTGGATCGATGAAACAAGGGGGCAGTAAGCCTTCCCAATCTGTTTTGCAGTTCTTAATGAGACCTATTCAGAAGGGTTTTACTTGCATTCTGTGTTCTGACTTTTGACTTTCGTATACAAAAAAACATGAAAGAAATATCTACCTTGAATTTTGCACTCTTTGCCTATTTTGCATGAAGGACATCCAAATCTTCCTCATGCTAACTGTCCGTATCTTTGTCTTGTGTCATGACTTCTTTCTACAAGAATGTGACCCTAGGTAGACCTATACCTATGACTGAATTCATTGTAATATTATGGTTTACTTTGGCAGATGATGACACTTCTTGTGTACCAATTCCCTAAAGGTGTAGTAACCTGATAGGCCTCCTTACCCAACTTGCTCTAAATGAACAACTGAATAAGATGTTGCCGCCCAGCTTTTAGAACAACTATAATGTACTTCAAAGACCTAATCACTTCAAAAAATTCCTGCTCTTGATCCTCACTTGACATCTTTCGCTTGCTTCATTCCCTATGTTGGTACCTTGTTTCCCTATCACAAGCTAGCAAGATCATAGCTCTAATACCACTGAAATGTTCTAACTAAAAATATACAGAAATTAACTCAAAAAATGCTAACAACATGAATATTTTATTTATTTCTTTACACTAGACACTTTCAAATAGAAATGAAAAATATAATATGACTCACTAGAGTACCGAACACATGGATCTGAATCCTGGAGTGTCTTTGGCACCCTCCAGATGATAACAAAACACCTTGCTGCTTCTAGACATCTTGTGTAGTATCCACGGTCCCACTCTTGAGGGTTTTCATCCCCAAGGCTATAACAGGTCTAAACTTGAGGGGGTACGTCCTAAATTTTCAAACTATTTTAGCAATATTGCTTTAAACTGTAGCTGAAGATGAAGTTTGTTTTTGTTTTCAATTCCAAAAGATATCATATTTCTGCCTTGGGCACTTTGTTAAACCCCAAACTGTTACATCCCTAACTTTAACTATGTTTTACTTTTTACTTTTGAAGTAAATAGTAGATTCTTACGCATGACTCAATGATTTGATGTTAGGAAAAATCAATGTTTTCGTGAGTTAGGTTTATTTGACTAAAATCGACATGTGTTTAAATTGTCAAGATGTGATGATTTCATAAGGATTATGAAACAATTAATGATACATTAATCCCAAGTTGGTGTTGTACGTTGCATTTAGGAAACAGGTTTCCGCCCTCCAAGAAAGGGAGGGAGAGCATCATCAGAGAGAGGAGTATAGATATAAGGTAAAGAACAAGTTGTCGCCATCTTAGGTCTAATGATGATTCAAAATGGTGAGCCTAGTTGAGTCGGGTAAGTGATACTCAACCCTCTTGGTCTAAGTTTACTTCTCGACTCAACAGGTTGTCAATATCGTTTAAGTCTAGTTCATGTTGTGTAACATGTTTAGAGGCTTATCAATAGTACTTGTTTAGTCGACCTTTGTGTTGATATGATTCTCTTAAGGGTTATTTACTCTTTTAAAATATTAAACAAATGAATATATGAATGTCAGTATATGTGGGATAAGGCAAGCTTATGTACTCGTATAGATGGGTGCATGGATGCATATATGCGTAAAAATACATAGATATTGTCAACGTACAAACATTTACATTCAAGTACGTATAGATACATACACACATGTATAAGTTATTTTTGACAGATCAACTCTTAGTAAAAGAGGTGGAATGTTCCACAAACTAAATGTGTAATGTCCCCTTCTTAGCAATAGTTCCAGTGATCGTTAGCCTATTTCGGAGGCCCATAGGCTAGTCGGAAGCAGAATTAGGGTTCCTGTTTTCTAGGAGGTTTCTTCTGAGTTTTTAGGGGATTGCATGTAGGAGTTTGGTAGAGGGATTTCTAGGTCTTTCTAGGTTTTCAGAGGGCTTTAGAATGGTGCAACATGCATTTTCATCAAAGGATATTTTTTGGACTTACTATTTTTAGTAAGTTACCATAGTTGCCCGGTTTGAGCTCTAACAAAGTTTGGAGTCACTATTTTTAGCAGTATGCTATTTTTAGTAAGTTCTATTTTTGGCAATGCAATCTTAGCAGAAGTTCAGTACTCTTAGTGTCTATTTCTGGCAAGGCAAAATATGCAAATGTGTCTCCAACTTTCTTGGAGCTTGTTTTGGCAAGTTTATAACTTAAGTTATATTTTAATTGTGCCTTTCTGGCCCCCAACATCTAGAAAGGATAACTTAAGTTGTTTGTAAAGTTTGTTTCCTCTTTGGACGTCCAAGTTGATATTTTAATTGCATTTTATAAAGTTCAAATTGCAAAGAGGAATTGGGCACCCAAGTCTAAGTAAAAGTTGATTTAAAAGATTATTTTAATCTCCTTCATGTGGGCATTCCTTTTGGAGGGAAAAGGTAATTCAAATTTCTGGGTTGGAAAAAGCTATTTATACAGGGCCTTGCATCTTCATTTGGTATCCATTATTCATCTTATAAAAAAGTGCTGCCAGATTTTATCTAGACTCTTGCCTCGGGGTTGGAATACCTCCTAGCCTTTCTCAATTTCGGGCTTGAGAGATAGCTCCTAGCTGATCAGTGACTGCTTCTTCACTCAAAGGTTGCAGATAGAGCTACAACGAAGATGGCTTCATTCAATGTTTTCTGATTTTGGTGTGGTAGTTCGTTTGCTTTTAGTTTCTGCTCTTTTTGGGTGTGTTTCCTTCAATTTTCATGTTGCTAGTTTAGAGTATAGCTGTAGCATGTTTTGATTTACATCTTTCTGAGTGGAGTGATTTTTGTGGGTACTGACTCATTGGATTCCTAGCTCTTGGGTGCCCCTATGCTCTTGTTTTGGTGATTTTAGAAGGTGTAGCTGATTTTTGTTTGAGGTCACCCTTCTCAAGGAGGTTACAACACTTGTTGTTCATGCCTTGGGATGCGTGCTAAAAATATAAGTGTTGTTTGGAGTGGTTTTTCTATTGGAGATTGGACACCTAGCCTCTAGGCATCTATTGCTTTTTGTTTGGGGTCATTCGGAGAAGATTTGAGAGAGATACAAGCATTTTAGTGATTCTAGGGCTTGCTGGTCTAAAAATCAGAACGCTGCAATTCTATATCATACCTGGTATTTCCTTCATTTCATCATATTTTCTCGACGGTTATCTTTGTATTTTCCTTGGTGAATATTGTCTATCATTTGGGCTTTCAAATTGCTAAAATTATCTCAGTTTCATTGTAAAATAACTTAATATTGTATCATTGATTCAGTAGTACTGATCAAGTCTTTCACTTTTGTTCTTTACTTTCATTGAGGCTAGCTTGCCGCCTTGTTGTTTCTTTTGTTACCCACTGAAAAGTGGAAGAGGCTGGCTTGCCACCTAAGCATTTCATTTCCATTTACTTTCCTTGTAGCCCGCTGAAAAGTGGAAGAGGCTTGCTTGCCACCTAAGTACTTTCATTTTTTATATTGGTCAGCTTGCCACCAATATCATTGTATTTCCAGCTTTTTCAGTTGTAGCTAACAAATCCCCTTACACCGTATGCTCTCACTTTGCCCACTCTGAGATCTGGGTGATTAGAAAGTGAAGGGTTGCATTCCAAGTTGCTCATCTTTCATTAAGCTAACATTAATGGGTGAAGTTCTTGTGTTAAAAATTAAAAAAACTACTAAAGGGGATATTATAGTGGTATCAGAGCAGATCATCTTGTCAACGTATGCTTTCAGTGATTAGTTTGTCAGATGAGTGACAAAGAAACTAGATACTACAATAGAGAGTTGAAGAGACAACAATTTTAGACCCCACCTCGAATGTCCCCTTCTCAAACCTGATCTTTCCAAAGGACCGCTTGGCCTTTTTTCTGGGAACCCGAAGGCTAGTCGGAAGGTAAAATTAGGGTTTCCTATTTTTGAGGATGTCTTTGCTCGGAGTTGGTGGTTTCAATGGCGGATTCTTTCTGGGTTTTCAGAGAGCTTCGCAGTGGTGTGTTCATCTCGGCATTCTGAGCATTTTCCGGAATTTACTATTTTTAGTAAATTCTATTTTTGGCAGTTCAACAGTCGGGTCCAGCATGGTTGACTTCCTATGTCAGTTTGATCAGTTGGCTTGCTCATTGATGGCTTCGGGGCGCAGTTGGAGAGATAAGTTGAGCTATTTTATTAAAGTCACGTTTTAATGTTATAATTTAACGTTGACCCCCCCTTAGCCTAGCTTAATCACTTCAAGTCTTTTTTAAAAGGTGTTCTTTAAGGGTGGCGCTTCATTAAGAGAATTAATTATATTTTTTATGAAGTTTATTATAAGCTCAAAGTGGACGCCATTCTCAAGAAAGATTAAATTAATATTAAAAGACAAAGTTACTTGGAAAAGTGGGACGCCATCTATGAAGGAATTAGGGTTTGACTCCGGAAAAGAAGTTAGGGTTTCGAGAAGGTCAACCGAAACTTATAAAAGGAAGCCTTGGGATCTCTTTGGATTATCTTTGGACGACTATACTGTTATGCTGCCGGATTGGCTCTGGAATCGCTTCGAGGAATGAAGGCCTCCTAGCTCGGGCATCGCTTCGTGTTTGCAAGACAACATCAAGTGGTGATTCTTAGTCTAGTTTGTGAGTTATTGATTATTGAGCATTGTAATCTGCATTTCGAATCTTTAGATTTCTGTTTTATGCATATTAGTCAAGTTCTGGAAATTGCATTGTTTAGACAGCAGATTTGAGTTTTAATCATAAGTCCAAAAAAGACAAAAATATAGTTCTGGGTATTATTGCATTGTCTGTGTTAGCCCTAGGCGTCCATATTCTCCAAATTGCAGATTTTAATGTTGTGAATTGAAATTTTAAAGCCAAGTCGAGTTTCTCAGCTGGGCCGTACCATTTAGTGACATTGGGATTCGGGCATAATTGATATGTGGGCTTTAGATCTGTTTTCAGTGTCTCATCATAGGCGTGTGCTTGGTTAAGAGTTAGTGCATTTGATTTCTAGTCAATCGGAGATCATACGTGGAAGATATGAGCATTTTAGCAATTCCTTAGACTGCTGGTTTAAACATTTAATGAGCAGATTTGTAATAAAAATCAGAAATCTGTATCTTGATATTTGAAGGCATTTGGTTTTGGTATTACTATTCAAAGTAAAGGTGGTTCCAAATGATGTAATGCTGATCCTTTAAATTCATAAGACATTGGCAGGCAAAGGCTCCTTATTTGTAAAACTGACAGTAGTACTGGCAGTTATTTCATTATTGCTTAAATCAGGTTGTGTTCTCATTTTCATTCAAAGTTATTGTAATAGTGAGATCTCCGCCCTATGGTAGCTACTATCCCATCTCGGGTTAGCAAGCACATTCTGGGTGTTGAGTAGTTTCATTTCTCAGCATTTATCTTTCAAGCATTGTTTTGTATTCACTCCGTCATATGGTCGCCCCTCACTCCGCATTGGATTGGGTAGCACATACTTGGCATCGAGTTCCCTTTCCGCATAAGCAGTTTATTTTAGATCCTCTGACCAATGCTCGCCATCATCGGCGCCATTCTGGTTAGAGTTGCTTTCTTGCACGTTTTGGTTTCTCCTCTAACCTTAACGGGTGCACTGCTTTGTAATCTGTTAATTGAAAAACGAAAAAATTTGGCTCGGAATATTTCAGTGGTATCAGAGCCAAGATCCTGCCATCCTGTGCCCATCAGAGTTCACTTGACAGAGAAAACAGATTCTACATCAGAGGTCAGAGCTGAGTTCAGTATTAGCTTTCAGAAGTTTCAAAGATGTTGCATTTTCTAAGGTCTATGGGTCGTGAGAAGTCAGATTCAACTATGGCATCGGAGGAAGGAAAGGTTAGTGATGTCGTAAGGGACTTCATTGAATATGCCAAACAGTTTAAAAGACAATGTGAAGATGAGGCTGTCAAACTCCGTGAGCAATATCAAACCATGCCAGATGATTATAGGTACAATGTTTCATTTGATTCCCATTTGAAGTGTGTGGCGTCAGTGGAGCCCGAAAAGTTGAAGATGGTGGACCACATTAGGAAAATGATAAAAAGGGAAGCAGAACAAGCTTTGTTCGAAGAATCAAAGAAGGAAGGAGATGAAGTGCCTATTTGTGGATTGCAGCCGACAAATATGCAAGTTGAAGAGAAAAATCAGTCATCTAGCATTGAAGATGGCACAAACAAGGTGCACATATCACATCAAAATGATCGTGAGCTCGAAGGAGAAAACGTGACAGTTGAAGAGTGTGTGGAAGAGCCTCATAATACGCCCCTTGACTTGCATGTGATAGCAAGTGAAGAAGAGCAAGTTGAAGGAAATACTATTGGTGTCTTTGAATCAGCTTATGACCGTTACCAAAGTGATGATGTTGGTAATGATTTCGATGTGTTTGTACCTCCTCTTGTTGAAGATTTAGTGAGGGATAGTTTTGCTCTTGTTGCTGTCTCAACTTCCCGAGAAGTTCCACATGAGGAAATCAGCAACATACTTTCTCATGATAGTTCCATAAAAGATAATGAAGGTGAAGTTTTCGAAACAAGCAGCATCGAAGAATCTTCACTTCATTTCGGTGGTGACATTGTTGGATTTGGGTTTGACCAGCAAACCAAACCATCGGAAGAAAATGTTTTTGAAGATATCAGCTTAAGAGATTCAGGATTTGACTTATTCATTGAGTCAATACTTCCAGTGAAGCATGAAAAACCTCTTCCTGTTGATCATCTCAGTCAACCCCTTGGCATTTGGGATCCAGGTGTGTTGGCACCGAGGTATAACAAAGAACCTTTGTGGGATGAATTTCCCTTTGATCCTGATGAAGACCAAAATATTGTCTGCCTTGCAAGCTATGAGGAGGCCAAAGGAGAAGTTGTTTTTGATGAAGAAGCTTACTTTGAAGAGCTCCATGGTGATCCCTTCAAGTTGATTGCAGCCACCAAGGAGGATGTTGTTACTTCCGAAATTTTCAAACCAGCGTTCAATGATTGTTCGTTTGAGTCAGGGGCTGCCATAGCCTTTGATCAAAGTGGCAATGAGGTGGATGAAGAGCTTGAAGACCTTACGGCTTTTGAAGAAGAAGGGTTCAATGTGGTTTTAGATCACAAGGCTGATCTACCAAGGCAAGAAGCTGATTGCAAGCTTGAGGACGAAGAAACTGTGGAGTATGTTCCTCTCCATGACACTGAACATTCTCCGTTAGTTGAGGATGAAAGACAAGAAGGTTGGAGCAGCTTTGAGGACAGCGATGTCACAAAACAAAGTTCTGATTTTGAAAAGCAGCCAACCAGCAATTCACCATCTTCGCATTCCTATGAGTGGGAAGGACAATTCAAGGTGTTCGTTGACAGGGAAGTGCAAGCTCTATCCCTGTTTGACTACGCACATAGCTTGGTTGAAGAGTTTTACTGGAAGGCTCAGCTTGAAGAGAGACGTAGAGGAGTGACCGATGGAGTTACTCTTCCTAAATTGCAACTTATCAAAGATTCCTTGGAGACCTTGAAGTCCGAGTACATACACTCTATTGGAGAACGGGATCATGTCATTGAAGTTGCAAAGAAGGCCATTTGTGCTTTTCATGAAAAGGAGAGTACGATTGATGAGCTCACTCTGGAGCTCGAATCAACAAGGGACATGTTGAAAGAAACTCAGCTGGCTCTAACAGAGGTTGAAGACCAGTTTGCAGATTTCAAACTTTTCAAGGAGCAAGAGGATGCACAGAGAGCTGAAAAAATCAATCAAGTGATTGGAGATCTTGACTGTCTTCAAGAGGAGTTTGATCTTGAAAGCATTTCAAGAAAATCAGAAGTTGCATGTACAGATTTGGGGCAGCGAGACGAAAGGAATGGCTTCCGGGTCTTTGACAATCCCTTCTTTGAAGTGGGTGCTGAAGCAACTTATGACAATCCTCTCTTTGTTTTGAAAAATGAGTCAAGTAGTGAAGTGACCAAGCATGAGGTCAAACATGAACTCCAATCTAAGGATGCTTTGATATCACTCCATGAGGATGTCCCACGTATGTTGAGTAGTAATGGATGCATAAGTGGGTTTGAGGATGGAGTTTCTACATGGGAGGTGACGAAGCAAGGAAATTCCAACATCTATAACATCAAGGTGTTGATGAGACAAGTCTTGGTAGCTGTTGGTAACTTCATTACAGCAGCAACGAGTGAAGATTTCAGACCTACTACTCAGGAGGAATGGGAAAAAGGTGAACTAGACTTTGGTGGGTGCACTCTTGACAATCCATCCCTTGGGTGGAATGATGTTTGGAATCATATTGATCAGTTTTGGGAGCTGAATTTGAAGCCACTTTATGTTTCATACTCTCTTAAGGTGGAAGCTTTCATGGTTAAGCTTCAAGGATTTACTAGATGGGGCATCAGTTTCGTGAGAAGGCACGTGGTTCTCACTAGCACTTGGGAATGTGTAGAGATTTCTTTGCGGTGTGTTGAAAATCACTTTCAGTTGGGTATCCATGCTTGGGATTCTCAACTTGGGTTGTTAGAGTTTATTACTTATGGAAAAGACTCTTGGAGGGATAAGGAACAAATTTCCAGACTTGTTGATGTTGTTCCCTTCATTTCCAGCTACTTGATGGTTCCGTTTGTTCATCAACAAATGGATTGGAGAGAAATTTTGAATATGGGTTGGAAAGATCAACGATCGGTAGTTCTTGGAAGTGACGTTCAGCTCAGACAAGGGCAGATTTTGAGACACGAGTTTGCTGGTTGGAGGCAGACCAGCCACCTTACTTATGGAGTTACTTTCATTCTGGAGAGTTGGTACCTCACTCCTGATCAAAGAAGTGGTAGTTTTCTGATGGAGATGAATCTAGCGTGTTTTCCAACCACCTTGGAGGTGTCACCTTGCAGCTCGATGGTCATCTCACATGCTCACGCTTGGGATTTTGAGTGGTGTTGTTGTTTTCCTTTGGGTAGGACTCGAGAATCAGATTGCATTACGCTGATCCTAGCCTTGATCAGCAGCAATTATTTGTTCCTTCACACTTTTCCTACTCTCCAAATTCATCTTATGATGGTTGGTGATGTAAACCTTGATAGTTTACTCTCAGTATTGATTCAGGACAGCAGTCTCTCACCTACTTTGGTTCACCATTCTGAGACTCATGGGGCTGGAACTATGATTGTTTTCTGTAGTCTTCATAGTGGCGTCAGTATAATTCAGATGAGGCATAGTAGCTTCATGCGGAGACATGAGTATGAGTTCGTTGAGCTCTTGCAAAGGATTACTTTCCTCCTTGCAAGAAGATTTGTAGAGGTCACACTTGCAGTCATGGTTCCGTTTGTTACCATGTGGAGGTATGCTGAGGAGTTCGATTTTGATTTGAGTAGACTATCTTTCCTATTGCTTAGAATTGTGATTGACAGTAGTATGGTTGATACTGTTAATTCGGGGGATCATGGACATGAGATGTTGCATGATTTTGATTTCCCTCCTTTAAGATCTTTCAGTTTGGGTATCATAGATGGTAACACCTTGAAGTTACAAGGGGAGTCAGTGCAGCATTGGCATGATATTTTCATTGATGTGATCAGAGTGGTGCAGCATCGGCATGGTGGGTCTTTCCTGAGACGCACTTGGGAACCAGGGATCATACTTGTTGCGTATGGATTAATTTTCAAATTTTTGGAGCTGTGGTGGTATTGCTTGAGGACAAGCAATTTTGGGAAGGGCTGATTGTAATGTCCCCTTCTCAAACCTGATCTTTCCAGTGACTGTTGGCCTTTTTTCTGGGAACCCGAAGGCTAGTCGGAAGGTAAAATTAGGGTTTCCTATTTTTGAGGATGTCTGTGCTCGGAGTGGGTGGTTTCAATGGCGGATTCTTTCTGGGTTTTCAGAGAGCTTCGCAGTGGTATGTTCATCTCGGCATTCTGAGCATTTTCCGGAATTTACTATTTTTAGTAAATTCTATTTTTGGCAGTTCAACAGTCGGGTCCAGCATGGTTGACTTCCTATGTCAGTTTGATCAGTTGGCTTGCTCATTGATGGCTTTGGGGCGCAGTTGGAGAGATAAGTTGAGCTATTTTATTAAAGTCACGTTTTAATATTATAATTTAACGTTGACCCCCCCTTAGCCTAGCTTAATCACTTCAAGTCTTTTTAAAAGGTGTTCTTTAAGGGTGGCGCTTCATTAAGAGAATTAATTATATTTTTTATGAAGTTTATTATAAGCTCAAAGTGGACGCCATTCTCAAGAAAGATTAAATTAATATTAAAAGACAAAGTTACTTGGAAAAGTGGGACGCCATCTGTGAAGGAATTAGGGTTTGACTCCGGAAAAGAAGTTAGGGTTTCGAGAAGGTCAACCGAAACTTATAAAAGGAAGCCTTGGGATCTCTTTGATTATCTTTGGACAACTATACTGTTATGCTGCCGGATTGGCTCTGGAATCGCTTCGAGGAATGAAGGCCTCCTAGCTCGGGCATCGCTTCGTGTTTGCAAGACAACATCAAGTGGTGATTCTTAGTCTAGTTTGTGAGTTATTGATTATTGAGCATTGTAATCTGCATTTCGAATCTTTAGATTTCTGTTTTATGCATATTAGTCAAGTTCTGGAAATTGCATTGTTTAGACAGCAGATTTGAGTTTTAATCATAAGTCCAAAAAAGACAAAAATATAGTTCTGGGTATTATTGCATTGTCTGTGTTAGCCCTAGGCGTCCATATTCTCCAAATTGCAGATTTTAATGTTGTGAATTGAAATTTTAAAGCCAAGTCGAGTTTCTCAGCTGGGCCGTACCATTTAGTGACATTGGGATTCGGGCATAATTGATATGTGGGCTTTAGATCTGTTTTCAGTGTCTCATCATAGGCGTGTGCTTGGTTAAGAGTTAGTGCATTTGATTTCTAGTCAATCGGAGATCATACGTGGAAGATATGAGCATTTTAGCAATTCCTTAGACTGCTGGTTTAAACATTTAATGAGCAGATTTGTAATAAAAATCAGAAATCTGTATCTTGATATTTGAAGGCATTTGGTTTTGGTATTACTATTCAAAGTAAAGGTGGTTCCAAATGATGTAATGCTGATCCTTTAAATTCATAAGACATTGGCAGGCAAAGGCTCCTTATTTGTAAAACCGCAGTAGTAATGGCGTTATATTTCAAGTAATGTTATAGCAGCTTCGGTTGATCCTTCCAGCATCGAGTAAAGTCATAAATAAATGTAGCCTATTGGCTATTTATTTATATATGAGAATAAATGAGCATGAGCGCATCTCCTTGTAAATAATGTACTTATTATTTTTGGGCCGACCTTTCTTTGTAAATTATATTCTTCTTGGGGCCGACATCATTTATGAGTTGTAACTGTCTTGTATCTTGGCCGAATTATTCAAATTGTAACTTATGTTTGAGGCCGACCTTGTGAGGTCTATTATGGCCTTGTATTTATTAGAGACTACTTCTCTCATTGATACATGATCAAGCAAGCCCGAATTATTCCTTCATTCTTGTGCGAAATCCTTCAAGAGCAGATTGCGAATCTCTCTAAGTACAGATTTAGTTCACAAGGAAGAACAGATTATCATCTGTTATCACATCTAGAGTTGATGCTGGATCTTGGCCTTGTGATTGGCCTCATTGTAAAGAGAATTTTTGCCACTTTTATATATACAAGAGGATCTTTGTTGCTGGGTTTTTCTCCCTCAAGTGGAGGGTTTTCCCAGGGTATCTACTGTGTTATTGTCTGATTTGAATTAATTCTCTGTGCATTAAATCTGATCATTAGTTTTCAACATGGTATCAGAGCAGGTTGAGGTTCTGATCAGATTTATGAAAGAATGGCAGTGAATCTTTGGTCATCTTAAATGACGAATAGCCGAGGTTAGACCTGAGAAGGATGTCATCAATCTGGACATTAAGCGTTGTCACCTTCAGAGGTTGTGGTACTTCATTCTAGTGCGTCTGAAGGCCTAAGAGGAAATCTCTTCTTCCTTCTGACAATGGAGTCATTCTCTCAGTTCGATAAGCTGTGGTAATATCGATTTACTTGATAAAGATGTCGAGCCTCGGCATTGAGAGTTACCTCCTCGAGACCATCCTACCGATAGTATTGAGAGGCTCAAATTTTTTGTAGCTATGTCGCTGATCAATGCTCTGCTATGGGCGCTCTCATCAAGTTTCGAGTTCTGGAACAGATGCGAAAAGTGGCATATAAGTATTATGTTGCTAGGAATAAAATGTCATTATCATCTCTCACTGTTGCGGATTATTCAAATGTCATCAGTCTTCATATATCAGTGCCGTGTGGTTTGTTATTGAATCAGATCATCGGAGTCTGTAGTGTGGCGATATAAAAGTCTCTCAGAAGAACTTTTACCATGCATCGGGTCTATATAGTGAAGTCGACTTTTGTGAAGCATGGTCAATCGACCTTGCAGTTGCATTCTCTCGCTTGTTGCCACCATATGTCTTGTGAAGTTCGTGGCACTCGATACTACTTTGGGTCACACGTGGTGTATGTCGGTCAAATTTTTCAGAAAATAAGAAGGGAGTCAAGAATAACTTCAATACTTCGATGGCCTTGATTATTGGAGCTGCAGACTACTCCGTATTATGAAATCATGATTATAGCTATCGTGGTTTGTATGATTTAGTATTCAACTATTGTGGTGGGTCCCCTTTCAAGGTGTTGCGGCAGTCCAAGAAGGTTCATGATCGGAGCTGCATATAAGACTTGAAGCATCTCATGGTATCAACCTTTATTGAAATTAGTCAGAGGCGACGCCACTGCTAAGGGTGATGATCAGTTGATCTGTGTGTCATTGGAAGGTTGATGTAATCCTGAGAAGTTGGTGTGGTCATACTAGATCTCAACCTTGAGACTTCTAGAATGAAGAGCTTATGAAGTCTATCTCTGACCTTAAGTACAAGATCAGTAATGATTTTATGGACTGCAAGAAATTCAAATCTAGAAAGAGATAAGTATTTGTTTCCTTCTTGTTGTTTATAATTTTATTTTTTCTTGTGAAACTCAGTCTACTAAGCCTGTGTAGATCTGATAAAGGTTATAAGGTCATCCCTTATTTATCTCTAATACCTTGGGTGATGCTAGTAAGCATGTTGCATAATCTGATGGATTGCAGCTGGAAACGAAGTGCACCGTAAACAGTCATAGGCCTTGATCAAATTAACCCTGCCAGGGGCCTGTGTTCAAACCATGAAGGTTGTGTACAAATCCGAGCACAAGAGCAGTGTATCTTATTGCACGATCATTAATTGCATCCATCAGAATTCTTAGAGATAAGTATTCTTTTTGTTTGCTGAGTTATTTCATTTATTTGGATCTTGTGTGATTAGAGATTGTAATTTCTCTTGAATTGTGTTCTCTAGCATAAAGATCCTTTGAAGAATTCAGAGGCAGATCTGAATGGAGTATTTGTCATGTCTCGTTTTTTGTATGATGCTGGTTGTTTAGCAAGTGGGATAAGACCCTTTGGAGACACCATTCTTTGTGAGTGGTTTCATGCTAGATTTCTGAGTGTGACTCAGAAATAAAAAGAGAACTACAAGATGATTGTGATTGGTTGACCACATCATTATCACTCCCTATATGCATGGACTGTGGTAGAGCCTTGATTTCTTAAGAGGTCTGGTTCTACACTCTGGCTGCATAATATAGCTAAGAATTTTGTGTTGAGCAGATTGTCTCTTGTGCTGCTGAGAGTAGCACTTCCAAGAGCAGTAAAGTCAGAAGGAAGAGATATCAAAATCAGTAAAGATAAGTTTCTTTGATATATTTCTTTATTCATGCCTTTAATGTTGTTCATAAATTCTCATGTATCCATGCTATAACTTGAGATAGTAAACCCTGTATGATTCTAGTCTTGATATTTCTTTGGATAGTCATAAACTGTTAGTAATCTCTCTTTAAATGCTTTGTGAACAGCTAGAAGCAGAAAAGTGATGAGAG
The DNA here is from genome assembly GCA_007258455.2 of Sequoia sempervirens. NCBI lineage: Eukaryota > Viridiplantae > Streptophyta > Pinopsida > Cupressales > Cupressaceae > Sequoia > Sequoia sempervirens. The sequence goes on along the minus strand of VDFB02372746.1, from coordinate 4,620 downwards.
ATTGCTTAGCGATGGAAAGATTGAGGCATCTTGTGAGAAAGTCATGCCAACCAAAGAAATGATCAAGCAGCCATGGGACTGAGTTGGTGGCCAGAGGGAGTTCACCTCCAGAAGTATTCTTTGCAATCTCTGAAGCAAGGATCAAGAGGGAGCCTTGTAACTCACTAAGAAGAAGTGAAGCTTGTTGTGCTAAACCCTTAGAGGATCCCTTCAGTTGCTGAGATCAGATTTGCTCAAGATTGTCTTCTGGATTTGTCATTTGGTAGCTCCGCAATCCTATTCAGAATAGGAGAGGTCAAGGAGGACTATCCTAAACTCCCTTCAATACCAAGAGGTGTGCGTTGAAGTGCTGCAGGCAATCTTGGATGAAGAGGTTGAAAGATTGATGCATGTGCTTAAAGATTCAGAGGGAGTCTGCTGAACCTGAAGAAGATGCAACTAAACATATCCTGAGACACTTGCGTGGCACAGTTGGATATGGGTTGAAGTATACTTCAGATGCAGACTTGGAGTTACTTGGTTTCACCGATTCTGATTGGGCAGGTCGTGTCACAGATCGGAAAAGCACCTCTGTCTGTTGCTTCAGTTTGGGTTCTGCCATGAATTCCTGGTGCAGCAGGGAGCAGTCTTCTGTAGCATTGAGTACAGTAGAGGCTGATTACATTGTAGCCTGCATGGCAACTTGAGAAGCAGTGTGGCTTCGTAAGCTCCTTGTAGGATTGTTTGGACAATCAATGGAGCCTACCATTATTCATTGTGATAATCAGAGTTGTGTGAAGCCTCCTGTCAATCCTGTGTTTCATGACAGAACCAAGCATGTTGAGATCAAGTACCACTATATCAGGATATGGTACAACTAAGGTCAGACAGCTTGAGGTACATTAGCATCGATGAGCAAACGGCGATATTCTCACCAATCCTCTCGCCAGGTAAAGTTCGTACTTTCGAGACAAGCTTGGTATGATGGAGAATTCACCTTGACTGAGTATGAGTCTCAGATCGTGAGCCTTGCTTAATGAGTTCTTCTCTGTGAGAGAAGTTCGAGGTGAAATCCCTTGTTAATGCACTTTCTTCTGTGACGGAAGAATTTGAGGTGAAAGCCCTCGTTTCCACCCTCTGAGAGAGTCATGGTGGATGTCGTGTGTGCGACTCCATGACATATCTTGTACTTGTGTTTCACCCTCTGAGAGAGTCATGGTGAAAGTCACTTGAGGTGACAACATCACGCAAGTGATGAACACTTGTACCTACTATTGCATCTTCTTCTGTGACGGAAGAATTTGAGGTGAAAGCCCTCGTTTCCACCCTCTGAGCTGAGTCATGGTGGATGTCGTGTGTGACTCCATGACAATATCACGTGAGAGAGTCCGTGATGATCTTTCTGTACTTGTGTTTCACCCTCTGGGAGAGCCATGGTGAAAGTCACATTGAGGTGACACCATCACTCAAGTGATGAACACTAGTACTTAACCATGTGATGGTTGATATCACATTGAGGTGATATATATCTCTCTTTATATTTGATTGCAGGCAATGGTGGCATATGATTTGTCTTCAGCTGGAAGTTCTCTCCCTAGCTGAGAGGGAGTGTTAATGTTATAGCAGCTTCGGTTGATCCTTCCAGCATCGAGTAAAGTCATAAATAAATGTAGCCTATTGGCTATTTATTTATATGTGAGAATAAATGAGCATGGGCGCATCTCTTTGTAAATAATGTACTTATTATTTTTGGGCCGACCTTTCTTTGTAAATTATATTCTTCTTGGGGCCGACATCATTTATGAGTTGTAACTGTCTTGTATCTTGGCCGAATTATTCAAATTGTAACTTATGTTTGAGGCCGACCTTGTGAGGTCTATTATGGCCATGTATTTATTAGAGACTACTTCTCTCCTTGAATACATGATCAAGCAAGCTCGAATTATTCCTTCATTCAAGTGCGAATTCCTTCAAGAGCAGATTGCTCCTCTAAGTGAGATTTAGATTACACAAGGAAGAGCAGATTATCATCTGTTATTGCATCTAGAGTTGATGCTGGATATTGGCCTTGTGATTGGCCTCATTGTAAAGTGAATTGTTGCCACTTTTTATATATATAAGAGGATCTTTGTTGTCGGGTTTTTCTCCTCAAGTGGAGGGTTTTCCCAGGTATCTATTGTGTTATTGTCCGATTTGAATTAATTCCTGTGCATTAAATCTGATCATTAGTTTTCAACAATTTCATTATTGCTTAAATCAGGTTGTGTTCTCATTTTCATTCAAAGTTATTGTAATAGTGAGATCTCCGCCCTATGGTAGCTACTATCCCATCTCGGGTTAGCAAGCACATTCTGGGTGTTGAGTAGTTTCATTTCTCAGCACTTATCTTTCAAGCATTGTTTTGTATTCACTCCGTCATATGGTCGCCCCTCACTCCGCATTGGATTGGGTAGCACATACTTGGCGTCGAGTTCCTTTTCCAGCAATTAGAATAGAGGACCCTCTGACCAATGCTCACCAACATCGGTGCCATTCCTGTTAGAGTTGCTTTCTTGCACGCTTTGGTTTATACATCTAACCTTAACTGCGCAATCGGTAATTGGAAATCAAGTTAATTTGAAAACAAAAAAAAATTTGGCTCGAATATTTCACCACCGCCCAAAGAGGATAATTTTTCAAAGGTTCTAAGGAACCATGATATTGCACTTGAGACCATAGCAGACAGGAAGAAGGGTCCAACCTGTGAGGAAGATAGGGATGCTAGAACTGAGAGGAAGTTTGACATCATGTTGGACATGATGTCTCAGTTGCTAGCTAAGATGAATCAGCAAGTTACTCTGGTGCAACAAAACACAGAGACTGAAAATAGTAGCTAGAATACAAATCCAAGAGGGAGACCTATTGGTCAACATGTTCAGGTGACTAGGGGATCAGCCTCTAGACCTCTTATTCCTACCTTTACATTGAGGGAGGAACCACTTGCTAAGCTTGAAGTACCTATGCCAGATGAAGTGAGGAACACCTACATGGAATATGTTTCCCTTCCTGTTGAGATCCGTGAGATTTTGTCATTGGATCAGTATATGAACCAAAAGAAGAGAAGAGGAGGCGGAGGAGTTGAGAATCATGCTCCTGTACCTCCAAGAGATTTCTAGGGGATCAGCCTCTAGACCTCTTGGTCAACATGTTCAGGTGACTAGGGGATCAGCCTCTAGACCTCTTATTCCTACCTTTACATTGAGGGAGGAACCACTTGCTAAGCTTGAAGTACCTATGCCAGATGAAGTGAGGAACACCTACATGGAATATGTTTCCCTTCCTGTTGAGATCCATGAGATTTTGTCATTGGATCAGTATATGAACCAAAAGAAGAGAAGAGGAGGCGGAGGAGTTGAGAATCATGCTCCTGTACCTCCAAGAGATTTCTAACAAGCTCTTGGGAAGGTAACTTTGGCTCACTGCAATGGAAGCAATAATTGTTCAATGAGATCATGGGTCCAAAAGCTTGACAACTACCTCTCACTAAGACCGATGCCAAAAGAAAATGCCATCAAGTTTGCTACCTTGCACTTGGATGGGGCTGCCCATGAGTGGTGGTATCACAGTCTGGTCACTCTTGGCCATAACTTTATTCGTACTTATGAGGAGTTTACCAACAAACTCATTGAGAGGTTTGATACCAAGGATCTTGAGATCACGTTTCGTGAGCTTGCACAATTAAAACAACATGGTTCACTTGATTCATACATTACAGATTTCTAGAGGCTTTCCGTGATGGTGCCTAATATCACTGAAAGAAGGCTTGTAGTCTTGTTTTTTGAAGGATTGATAGAACCGTTGAAGGGGTGGGTTAAAGCTTTCGATCCACCAACTCTAGATGAACCAATCAAGAAATCTAGAAGCATGGAGTTGGCTGCCCCAAGGCCAAAATTTCAGTCTAGGACTTTTGCTCACAAGAAAGACAAGAAACATTCTTCAAATCAGACCAAAAAGTTTCATTCTAAGATGAATGATGAACTTCGTGAAGAGCTCCGAAGAAAGCAATTATGTTACGCTTGCAGAGAACCATGGAGTAAGAGTCACAAGTGCTTCGGAAAGGGTCATAACCATCACATGGAGGCATATTCTAGTTCTGGATCAGAATCTGATATATCAGAACAGCAGTCTAATTCTACGACAACGATGAAGAAAGAGCTCCAAAAGTGTTGGATAAGGACCAAGGAAGTGGGGGTGCATTTGCCCAACTTTCTAGTTTCTAGAAAAATGAGTCTTTTAGGGTCTGTGGGGTGCTTGGAGGGCAGAGAATCGTTGCTCTAATGGACACTGGAGCAGCACATAATTTCATTTACGAAGGGGTGGTTGCAAAGAGAGGCCTTAAAACAGATGAATTTGAAGGTTTTAAGGTAATGGTGGCTGATGGTTTTACTATGTCTTGCAACCAAAAGATCTCCAATATGTCTATGCAGTTGGGTAACTACTAAGTCAAGGATGACTTCTATGTGGTTGGCATTGGAGATACTGATGCAATGTTTGGCATTCAGTGGTTGCGATCTCTTGGAGACATCACTTTGAATTTGCAAACCATGGAGTTGAAGTTTTCATCAGATGGGAAGAAGTTGGTATTGAGAGGGATCTCAAATG
>VDFB02372745.1:0-23749 GCA_007258455.2 Sequoia sempervirens | reverse complement strand
GAGATTAGTAGATAGAGTGGATCATGACTATCATAGCCCATTTGGGGATCAATGTATGGATAAACATGAAATTTAGACAAATGAGTCATACATAAGAATAAGATAAAATAATAAACATAAAATGCATCACACTATTTATCATCATATACATAACATAAACATAAGAATTCTAATTTCATGATTACAAAATTCAACATACTCATTCATTTTATGTCGTACATATAAAATCTAAACTCATAAATAAAACCTAAATTTGGTTGTCGTATAATTGTAACTATTTTTTTATTTTAAAATAGAATAAAATTTGAGAAGACTGTATTTTATGAAAAGAATGATTTTATATAAACTATGTAAATATTTACGCCGAAGGCGTATCCATATTTGAGATGAGCGGGCTAATTTATGAGATCAACAGTTTAGTTACATTATTAAGGGATGCAATATTTTCGTTACTGCCAAACCATCCTTTGCTAACGTCAGTCATTCAATTCACATTAATCTCCGTTGGATTAAAGCATGGTTTAACTGCATCATGCATTTAGAATATGTGATTGACTGTCAGGTCCCACCACATCATAGTTGTCATTCGTATCTGCCCTAGTATTTGATGAAAATGTACCTTATCACTTTTTCAACCAGCGTTATACATTCAAATTCCACCTCCATTGTAGGAAAGCGTCATATATGTCATTCAAACGTAATTACTTCAACATTTATCAAACGTTTCATTAATAATATGATATTATACAATAAATATAATATAAAATAATATTCTAAATTATTTATTAAAATATTTAATATATTGTTTATATTTATATATATGTTATTTAATTATTATTATTTTTATATGATGTAAATTATATTATATGTAATGTAATTATATTTATTATTATATGGTATTTGATATATAAATTATGATATTACTATATATTATATTTTATAATAAAAATTATTAAATATAAATATTGCATTAATTAATATATTTTAATATAGTACAAATTAGATTGACATGTAAATATAATAGAACATGTAATATATATAACATTAATCTCCGTTGGATTAAAGCATGGTTTAACTGCATCGTGCATTTAGAATATGTGATTGACTATCAGGTCCCACCACATCATAGTTGTCATTCGTATCTGCCCTAGTATTTGATGAAAATGTACCTTATCACTTTTTCAACCAGCGTTATACATTCAAATTCCACCTCCATTGCAGGAAAGCGTCATATATGTCATTCAAACGTAATTACTTCAACATTTATCAAACGTTTCATTAATAATATGATATTATACAATAAATATTATATAATATAAAATAATATTCTAAATTATTAAAAAAAAAAATTATATAATATTTTATTTATTACAAAATTATTTATTTATTAAAATATTTAATATATTGTTTATATTTATATATATGTTATTTAATTATTATTATTTTTATATGATGTAAATTATATTATATGTAATGTAATTATATTTATTATTATATGGTATTTGATATATAAATTATGATATTACTATATATTATATTTTATAATAAAAATCATTAAATACAAATATTGCATTAATTAATATATTTTAATATAGTACAAATTAGATTGACATGTAAATATAATAAAACATGCAATATATATAATAATTATATTTATTATTATATATAATATTTTATATATTAAATTTTCATTATTATTATTATATATTAGAAATTATTAAATATAAATACAAAATTATTACAATTAATAATTAATATATTTTATATAATACAAATTAGATTAACATATAAAAATTATAATAGTTTAATTGATCTTTGTAAGGAGAGCAAGAGATAGAGGATGAAAAAGAAAGAGATAATATCTCTCTATCTCTTCCTCTCTATCTCTCTCTCTTTTTCACTCTATCTATTGAACTATCTCTCCCTCTCTGCCCCCATCTTCTCTCTCCCTTTCCACATATCTCTCCCTCTGTAAATGTTCAAGATAAGGATGAAAGTTGGCACTTTGCTTACATCACTTTACCATTGAAGTGTCTCATTTATAGCTATTGTGCTTTCTAAACATTTGAATCATTTAATAATCTCCAAAAGCAAATGATAAGTTCTTACAAAGCATTTGAAAGCACCATGTTAAATTTCCTTTTCATTGCATAAAGCGAAGGATTTGTTGGTGAGATTTTTATTTAAATGCACTTCTTTGTGAGCTTCATTGATGTGGCTAGGGAAATATCTTGAGTCCAATTATTTCTAATGTTTTATTTTTCTTCTTTTAAAGGATGAAATTATTTTATTAGATTTTATATACTCTAAATGAATTAAGATTAATTTATAATAACTATGTACTTCTTATACACCATATAGATAATATATAGTACATATAAATACTTATATCTATTTATAAAATTATAAATACTTACAAACATATTAATAATAATTAAATTATTATAGTAGATAATACCTAATACTAATAATTTATAATATCACTGAAAATAATTATCTAATATATAATATATAAGTATAATATAATTAGTTATAAATAATTATAGATATTAATTCATTATAGTTTATAATTATATATATTAATTTATTATAGTATATGATTATATATTATTAATAATATAATATAAGAGTCATCTCCCCATCTCTCATTGTCTCCCTCTTTCTCTCTCCTTCCATCTCTCCTCTATATATTTACTTATCTCTCACCCTCTCTATCTATATTTACCCTCTCTCCCTCTCTCCTTATCACCCCCTCTTTCTATATCTCTCAACTTCTCTCTTCTCTCTATTTATCTCCCTTTATCTCCCTACCTCTTTTCGACTGACCTGATCGGATCTGATTTTTTGTTGATTTCCGGATCGGATTTTTATTCTTTATCTTCTGATCCTTTCCTTCTCGGATCTTTATTTCGATGATCTGACGCTGATCCGGACTTCTTTGCCTTCGCCCGGAATTTATCGATCCGACGATCTTTTCGATTTCGACGATCTTTGATCGATGCCTGATCCTTTCGATTCTTTATTCTTCCGATCTTCGCGATCGATCTTTCCCCTATAACACTTACGTTCGCTTTTTATCTTCATCTCTTCCTCGATTTCTTCCCTCCTCCCTCTATTGCCTTCCATCTCTTTATCTATCCTCTCTCTCTTTATCTCTCCCTCTCCTCTACATATCCATTTACTTCTCTATCTACATGTGCATCTACATCTCTCTCTCTATCTTCCTCTCTATCTTTATCCCATATCTCTATCTCCTTACCTCTCTCTTTCTTGTGTTAGAGTGAATAATTTATCTATTCATTATACTTAATTGTACTTAGGTTGATGAGGTTAGACAAAATCTTATCTAACTGAATATGAAAATTTTATACCTCTAGAAGTTACCAAGTTATTTGGTAAACCTCGTGTGCTACCTTTTTGAGGTTGGAATACTTTCCATTTCACCTCAAAGGTCACTCGACACTTGGCATCAAGGTTGATGACTTGGTCAATTAGGTTTTTGGTTTGCACATTCCAAGTGATCCTAGGGTTGACACCTATAGGACACTTACCTACTCTTTTGTTCCACTTCATGGGGCACCTGTCAATCCACATCATAGGTTGATTGTGTCTTCCTTGTCTATATACATACAATATTTGCATTGTTCACTTGTGCTTGTTTCTTATCTCCATGATCTCATAATTCTTATATCTTGCTCTTCCCCGTGTCTCTCCCTCTTGCAATCATAACTTGAACCTATTGGTAATGAAGCCTAAATATCTTCTTGATTTAGAGGTCCTACTAATTGACCTCATGTATTACACAAATGCATTAAGAAAGAAGACCAAAATATTAACTAGTTGACCTTTCACACCTCTTCCGCGTACCCATTGCACACCAAAGTGCGATTGCTAGTATATAAAATTATATGAAATATAATGGTCTATTATATGTAAAGACGAAAAGTAAAATTTGGACACAAACCCACCGTCTACGTCGCACATGGTATCCTTCAACTTGCCATGGCGCACGACTGCAGAAATTTATTTATATTTGAGAGACTCGTTCTTGGTAACGCTGCAATCAAAAAGGGCATCTTTAAGAAAGCAGACTAGTTCGCGAATTGACGAACACAGGTGGTCAATAGGTGTTCGTCAATAATCCCTCGGCCATACAATGCTTCTCGTGGCATCTGCTATACCACATCAAAAATCTTCAAAATATTTGCAGGCAATTGCCATACAAAACAGTATTGTTGGGGTATCTGGTCTACCACATCAGAAATCTTCAAAAAAAAAACAGGCAATTGCCGTACAACACAATATTGTTTGGGCATCTGCTTTCTCACATAAAAAATCTTCAAAAAAGTTTCAGGCGATTGCTGCGAAGATGAACGGAAAGGAGAGTATAAAAGGTTTTGTTGTAGTCCAGAAGAAAAATGTGTTGGATTTGAACGATTTCCATGCCGGAATCGTGGACAACCTCAGTGAGCTGCTTGGAAAAGTAGTCTCTGTCACACTTGTGGGCACCCCTCATGGCAATTCTGGTTAGTGTTCATTTTTCCCCAAATTTCTACATTTGATTAAATAGAAAACCCATGATTGACATTTATTTCTGTGATGGAGCATCTACAGTCAATGCCAGTGCCAAGTTGAGCGAGCCTGCCTACTTGCAGAACTGGAGAAGTACCCATGTAGGGGTCGTCAATGGGAAGACCACATATCCAGTGGAGTTCAAATGGCACTCCGACATGGGAACCCCTGCAGCTTTCTTTATACAAAATTTCCATAGACATGAGTTCTTTCTAAATTCACTCACTCTTGAACTTCCCGGTCAGGGCAATGTTCATTTCGTCTGTAATTCTTGGGTGTACCCTGCATCTCGCTATAAAAAAGACCGGATTTTTTTCTCCAACAGGGTAAACACATAGATCATTATCATAGGTTTTTTTACCCATTTTGTTTTAGCAGTAGTGGAGAATGTTAAAGCTGATTTTTCGTGGATTACAGGATTCATAAGAAATATGTTTTGATTTGCAGAGTTATCTCCCTTGTGAGACTCCTCCAGCTCTGCTAAAACTGAGGAATGAGGAGCTGAAAAGCCTGAGAGGCGATGGAACAGGGGAGAGAGAAGAGTGGGACAGAGTGTATGACTACGATTTGTACAATGATCTGGGAAACCCAGACAAAGATGAGGAGCACCGTCGTCAAGTGTTGGGAGGATCTAAGGACTTTCCCTACCCTCGGAGGGGCAGAACAGGCCGCCCCTCTACAAAGACAGGTTGGTTTATACAATATTGGTTTTAGTACTGCAACTTAAAACTTAAACCCCACAGCCACTTGTTATCGGTTCAATGAAAACATTCAATTTTGTGGGTGTTATGACAGATCCAGCATCTGAAAGCAGATTGTCAATACTGTCTAGCCTAGACATCTTTGTGCCGCGAGATGAACGTTTCGGGCATCTGAAACTGTCTGATTTTCTAGCCTATGCCATTAAGTCCTTGGGACAATTTCTACTGCCTGAGCTCAAAGCCGTTTTCGATTCCACCCCCAACGAGTTTGATTCCTTTGAAGACATTATGAAACTCTACTCAGATGGGATAAAGCTGCCCGACAACCCTGTTCTTGATGGCGCGAAGAATCGCCTACCTTTGGAGCTCATAAAAGAGTTAGTTAAAACGGATAGCGAAGGCCAAAAGCTCCTCGCGTTTCCCACTCCTCAAGTCATCGCCAGTATGTTTTCTTCATCCCCACTCCTTCACACATTACATCAGATCTTATTAGCGTAGATGCGAAATTAATCGAACATGGGTGCAGGGTACAAATTGGCATATTACGTCATATCTTATTAGTGTAGAGCCAAAATTAACTGAATAGTTGCAGGGGATGAATTGGCATGGAGGAAAGATGAGGAGTTTGCACGCCAGATGCTCTCCGGTGTGAATCCGATTATCATAGAGCGACTTCAGGTGAGACTGCCTTTACAGAGGTTACTGTTTACCTCATTTTAGATTGGTACAAACTCTGAATATTGTTATAAATGATTGAAATTCAGAGTTTCCCTCCAAGAAGTGAATTAGATCCGGAAATATATGGGCTCCGGGACAGCTCTATTACAGTTTCAGATATAGAAAAGAGCCTCGATGGCCTCACAGTGAAGCAGGTGAACTTAATATTTAGCCCAAATTTATTTTATTGCACAGTGCAGAGCGAGGAAGGGGTTTATTGATTGTGTGTTGATGTAATATGTGTAGGCTCTTGGGAAAAGCAAATTGTTCATTCTGAACTATCACGACGCAATCATCCCGTACGTGAATCGAATAAACGCTCTGGGTTCTACCAATATATATGCTACTCGCACCATTCTCTTCCTGAAACAGGACGGCACTTTGACACCTGTTGCGATAGAGCTCAGTCTTCCCGCTTCGGATGATCGACCATACTACAGAAAAGCAGTCATTCCTGCAGAGGAAGGCGTTGAAGGGGCGCTCTGGCAGCTTGCAAAAGCCTACGTTGCAGTGAATGATTCAGGATACCATCAGCTGATCAGCCACTGGTGAACACCTAACGAATCCCAGATACATATTTTTAATAGAATTGCATACTTATCTCATACTAAAGCAATTTGGGTGTTTGGTTTTCAGGCTTAGAACTCACGCAGCGACAGAGCCATTTATAATCGCAACATACAGACAACTGAGTCCGATGCATCCGGTTCACAAGCTACTGAGTCCCCATTTCCGAGACACAATGAACATCAACGCCATTGCCCGCCAAATTCTCATAAACGCAGGAGGCATTCTTGAAAGAACAGTATTTCCTGGAAAATACGCCATGGAAATGTCTGCCGTTGTCTACAAGGGGTGGAGGTTTGATGAAGAAGGATTACCTGCCGATCTCCTCAAAAGGTAAATAGTAATATACATCCATTTATTGTTGTGGCTTACATTAAGTGTTCAAATTTCTTGATAGAAGGTATGAAAAATGCAGAGGGATGGCAGTAGAAGATAAAGAAGCGGAACATGGGCTGAGGCTTACGATTGAAGACTATCCTTATGCAGTGGACGGGCTAGAGATATGGTTCACCATAGAATCATGGGTTAGCGATTATTTATCATTCTACTACAAGAATGATAAGGATGTAGCATCTGATAAAGAGCTTCAAGCATGGTGGTATGAAATCAGAAACGTAGGGCATGGAGACAAGAAGGATGAGCCGTGGTGGTATGAAATGCAGAGTGTCAGGGGGCTAGCTTTTTGCGTTCAAATAGCACACTTTCCTAACCAACCTGCGGCACCGTTTTCTGCCTACTCGAGCTACTCCGTAGGATGCTAGCTCTTTGGGTCGGATCCGGATTACGCCTTCACTTAAGGAACGCCGAGCTCACTTTCTTTTGCAGCGGAATATAATCTCAGTTCTTGTGGGGGAGCGCCCACTTGAACCGGCGGTACTCACGAACCCTCAGCCGGGCGGCTGCTGATCCGAATGTAGGGTAATAACAAGCTTTATTGTCTTAAAAAGCCTCTGGCTCAATTACAATAAAAGAGAGTCTTTGATACTCTCACAAGACTAGTTACAAACAACGAGCCCCTGGCTCACTGCACAGCTACCCTTGGAAACACGGCACTCTTCAGGCTCTGCTGACCCCTTCACGTGACCTCTGAATCCTGTTCTACTTCTGACTAGAACCTGCTGTTGTTGATGATGATCTCTGTTGATCTTCAAGTAGGCACGTCGCGTTCTCCCAATCGAGCTACACGACGATTTACCCTATCCACAGCCCGGGTCCCTCTTGTAGAGACTAGGCTGACCTCAACGCGGCGCTTTGCTTTGCACTTTTTGGAACTCTCTGCACTGGGAGCATTCAGTGTAGTATGAAACTTCGCTTTGAGGGCTTGTTGGCGATTTTAGCTTGGTGTAGTGATTTCAACTACTTCGAGGATGACTGCTCCCCTATATAAGCTATTAGTACGAATCCCAGGAGGCGGTAGGATGACACCGAGAAACGGCCAAAGGCCCCAATTTCCTCCTTAAAAACATACCACGCCGGGGACTGAACTTCTGAACCCCAGATCCCCAATTTCTGTCCTTCTCTGAACTATCTGAGTTGCGACCTCCGATGAGCCCACTTTTCGGACTGCGTCCACCCCAAGGGTGTCCGGCTTAACTTGCGCTCCAACGGTCGAGTTCCACTCCACAGCGCGTTCGCCTTATTGGAACACTGGTGCGAGTCCCAGGATAGGATTGCACTCGGTCGCGAGGGTGATTTTCCCTGCGTCCCTGATGTTGGACTCTCAAACCCCTGACATTCTCCCCCACTTAAAAATAGGCGACGTCCCTGACGCCTGCACACAAATCACCTTGATGGACTGGTGCGAAGAATGCGCCCGACTTCCTTTCGGGGCTTAGAACTGGTCCTGGGAGTCCCTTTGGAGGAACTCCAGGATTTGGTCTTCGAATTTCCACAGGCTCTCTACTTTTTCCCATGTTGCTTCCTCCCTGGGTTGGCCCTGCCAATGTACCAAGAATTCACGCCACCTGTAGCTGCCGAATCTGCGCTCCTTGACTGCAAGCACTTCCTGTATCTGCACGTTGGGTTTGTCCAACACATTTGCTGGCCCTCTGTTAGGGATACTTCTACTTGGGTCCTCTGCGTCATAATGCATTGGACGGAGCTGACTCACATGGAATACGTTGTGTACACGCATGTGACTTGGAAGTTTCAGCTTGTAGGCGACTTTCCCTACCTTCTCCACAATCTCGTAAGGTCCTTCGAACCTTCTTATGAGAGCATGGCTCAAGCCCTTGGGTGGCTTGAACTGAATCAAATCCAATTTCAGGAGCACCTTGTCTCCTACCTTGAAGTCCACGGCCCTTCTGTTGGCGTCCGCGTACTCCTTCATTCTTTCTGCAACCTTTACCATGTGATGGCGAGCCAAGTCGACTCTATCTTGCCAATCCTTTAGATGGTCCACTGCTGTAGGGCATGACCCTTTGTATCCACTTAATATTGTATGCGGGGTCAAGGGTTGTTGTCCAGTTGCCAAGTGAAACGGCGAATACTGGCTTGACCTCGATTTCTGTAGGTTGTAACAAAATTGTGCGGAATCCAAAAGCTTCGGCCAGTTTGACTGATCCGACCACACATAGTGCCTCAAATAATCCTCCAACACTGCATTGATCCGCTCGGTCTGGCCGTCGGTCTCCGGGTGATGGCTTGTGGACATGAGGAGCTTCGTTCCCATGAGCTTAAACAATTCTGTCCAGAAATTTGATGTGAAACGGGCATCCCTATCACTGATGATACTTAGTGGGACACCCCAATACTTGACCACGTTCCGATAGAAATAGTCGGCGGCAACCTCCGCTGTGCACGGTGTCTGACACGGCACAAAGATCCCATACTTCGAGAATCTGTCGACTACAACCATTATACTTGAATAACCATCGACGTTGGGTAGGCCTATTATGAAGTCCATTGAAATACTGGCCCAAGGTCGAATCGGAACTGGTAGGGGTTGGAGCAAGCCCGCGGGAGCCTGCGTCACAACCTTGTCCTGCTGACAAATGAGGCAACTTCGGACATAGTCATCTACATCCTTCCGCATCATCGGCCAAAAGAACCCTCTTTCCAAGAGCGCAAGAGTCCTCTTCTGTCCCGGGTGTCCTGCCCACAAGGTGTCATGACACTCATACATCAGGTCTCTTCTTAAACTCTTGAATCTGGGAACATAGACTCTGTTCTGCGTAAACATCATAATCCCATTCTGTTTACTGAACTTCCTAGTCTTCCCTTCTTTACACTGCTTCCACAGAGCTGCAGCTTGAGAGTCTTCCACCAAGCCCTGCTTGATGTTCTCAACCATTTCTGACGAGAGAGTCACCTGACTTGCATTCCGCTCATCACTTTCTGACTCACCCTCCACTGCCATTAACTGTGCTTTTCTGCTCAGTGCATCCGCCACAACATTCTGCTTTCCAGGGTTGTATTGGATCTCATAGTCGAACTCCGCTAGAAACTCTTGCCATCTAGCCTGCTTTGGTGTGAGTTTCGCTTGTGTCTTGAAATATGTTGAGTTGATATTGTCAGTCTTGACAATGATCGGCGCGCCCAATAAGTAGTGCCTCCACGTTCGAAGACAATGTATGATCCCTGTTATCTCTTTTTCATGGGCGGGATAGATTCTTTCTCTATCCTTCAACTTTCTCGACTCGAAAGCCACTGGATGTCCTTCTTGCATAAGAACGCCCCCAACTGCAAAGTCCGAAGCATCACTCTGCACCTCAAAAGGCTTACTGAAGTCAGGCAGAGCAAGAACTGGTTCCGTGGTGAGCTTCTCCTTGAGTAACTCGAACGCTGTCCTGCACTTGTCTGACCAGTTCCATTTTCGGTCTTTCTTCAAGAGATCCGTCAAAGGGGCGGCTATCTTAGAATAACCCGCCACGAACCTCCTGTAGTAGTTTGTCAAGCCCAAAAACTGCCTCACTTCGTGAATATTCTGAAGCGGCTCCCAATCCCTAATTGCTTGGAGCTTTTCTGGATCTGGCCTGATCAAACCTTTGCCCACAATATGACCAAGGAAGTGAACTTCCTCTTGGGCGAAAACACATTTTTCCTTTTTTACGAAGAGTTGGTGCTCCCGGAGCAACTCAAACACCTCCGCCAGGTGAACCTTATGTTCCTCCATGGTCTTACTGTATATCAGGATATCATCTAGATACACCACCACTGACTTATCCAAAAGTGGACGGAACACGTCATTCATAAGTGTGCAAAAAGTCGTCGGAGCGTTGCACAGCCCGAAGGGCATGACCATAAATTCGTATGACCCATATCTGGTCACACAGTTCACCTTTTCTTCATCCCCTGCTGCAATCCTGACCTGATAGTAGCCCTGCTTCAAATCTAACTTTGTGAAGATCTTTGCCCCTGCTAGGCAATCAAAACAGTCTGCTATTAGAGGTAGGGGATATTTGTTTTTGATGGTAAGCTTATTGAGTGCCCTGAAGTCTACGCATAGCCTCAGTGTTCCGTCTTTCTTCTTTTGGAACAAAATTGGCGCTCCATATGGTGAACGAGACGACTTGATGTATCCCGCCTCTAGCAACTCTTCTAGCTGCCTCTTAAGCTCAACCATCTCAGGGCCAGACAACCGATATGGTGCCTGGGCAGGAGGCCTAGCTCCTGGCTGCAGTTCAATACGATGGTCCACCGCTCTTCTCGGTGGGAGTTCTGTCGGTAGCTTTTCTGGCATTCTGTCCTCGAACTCCAGTATGATTTCGTCGACATCTGGCGGAACGGGCGCCTCAGTGACACCATCCAATTCATCCCACCCTCCAAGCAAGGCAGCTAAGAACATTGGTTCTTTATTGTTCTTCTTTGCTGACTTCTTCATGCTCAGAGCCGAAACCACCTGGTTCTTCCCACTCTGTCTCCTTTCTGTCGTCTTTACCAGACTCGTATGAGCTGGGTCCATAAACATGAGACTCTCCAAGTGAGGAATGACTGCTACTTTTCTGAGCCTTAAGAACTCTTGGCCTAAGATCATCTCAAAATCTTCCATTTCTATGGCCATGATGTCCATCTTGTTGTGCCAACTCCCAACTGACGTGGGTACATCCCTGATGATACCACTGATCTTCTGTTCTGGTGAGGAGACGGCCTTAAAGGTACTCGTGCCTGCTTGCACCTTGAGTCCCAGTTCTTTGGCTTTCCTAGCCGAGATGTAGTTGTGGGTGGCCCCTGAATCCACCAATGTAACAATGCCCTTTCCATTCAGGCGTGCATCCACGAAGCACAACTTATGCTTTTCCATAGGTTTGGCCGCTGTGGCCTTCGACTGATCTGATGTTGACGCGTTGAGTGCGTGCAACTGAACGACTCCCAACTTTGTAGCCGATCCATCCTGCTCTGCGGAACCTTTTGCACTGTTTATTCTCTGCCTTTCTGGACACTCACGAGCCCAATGGTTCCCTTTGTTGCAGATGAAGCATGTACCAGGTGTCTTGGTTGCGTTCTTCGATCCACCTCCAGATCCTTTTGTCGAATTGGGGCCCGGCCCCTTTTTCTGATTTCCACTGGCCTTCGTTGAAGTACTCGGTCCTGCCTTCGCTAGGTCCTTGCTGTCCTTCGACACTGACTGAGTCTTCTTCTTGAACTTTTGTTGGCCACCCGATTCTTTGTTTGACTCCCTGCTGTAGTCGGTCAATCGGTCTGCTGCGGCGACAGCGGCATTCAGGGTCGTCACATTAGAGCGCCGGAGCTCGGTTTGAGCCCACATCGGTAGACCTCTCATGAACTGGAATAGCTGATCTTGCTCCGACATATCTTGTATCTCGAGCATCAGACTGGTAAATGCCTTGATGTAGTCCCGCATCTTACCGGTATATTTTAGGTCCATGAGCTGCATTCGTGCAGTCCAAGAAGAATTCTCGGGTTTAAACTGCAATCTCAATGCTTCCTGGAGTTTGGCCCAGGTGTCTACCACTGGCACTAGCTTGCCCTTCTTTAGATCCTCCACTCTGTTTCTCCACCAGAGCTTCGCCGCATCTGTAAGGTAGGTTACGGCAGTCTTGACTTTGGCTTCTTCTATCAAGCTCGGCATCGTGTCAAGATACTGGTCCATATCCCAAAAGTAATTCTCCAGGACCTTGTCGTCCCGTTGTCCACCATATTCTGACGGACGTTTAACTGAGTGAGCAGAGCCGACGCCTCCCTGAGACATCGTCGTGACGAGGTTCTTTACGAACTTCATGTCGTCCTCCATTCTCTGTTGTTCTCTAATCCCAGCTCTTAACTGATTCTGCAGTGTAGAGACTTGCCCCTCTAACTGCCCAATTCGGTATGCCGTACCGATTTCTTCTTGCTCAACCATCCTTTCTTCCAGGTCGGCTACCCGGTCCTTCGTCTTTGTCCTCAAGCGACGCGGGTTGAGGTTGATCCCAGCCCGTGCTCTCGGTGAAGGCACCTCATGTAGACTTCCTTCTACTGGGGGACTTTCTGCCCCATGAGGTGTGCGCTCTGCATCCGAACTCGCCTGACCATCTGATGTTGTTCTCATCGACATGGTGTCGACTGCTAGAGATTTCTTTTGCTTAAATCTCAACTCGGCGTATCGAGAGACTGAGCTCTGATACCAACTGTCAGGGGGCTAGCTTTTTGCGCTCAAATAGCACACTTTCCTAACCAACCTGCGGCACCGTTTTCTGCCTACTCGAGCTACTCCGTAGGATGCTAGCTCTTTGGGTCGGATCCGGATTACGCCTTCACTTAAGGAACGCCGAGCTCACTTTCTTTTGCAGCGGAATATAATCTCAGTTCTTGTGGGGGAGCACCCACTCGAACCGGCGGTACTCACGAACCCTCAGCTGGGCGGCTGCTGATCCGAATGTAGGGTAATAACAAGCTTTATTGTCTTAAAAAGCCTCTGGCTCAATTACAATAAAAGAGAGTCTTTGATACTCTCACAAGACTAGTTACAAACAACGAGCCCCTGGCTCACTGCACAGCTACCCTTGGAAACACGGCACTCTTCAGGCTCTGCTGACCCCTTCACGTGACCTCTGAATCCTGTTCTACTTCTGACTAGAACCTGCTGTTGTTGATGATGATCTCTGTTGATCTTCAAGTAGGCACGTCGCGTTCTCCCAATCGAGCTACACGACGATTTACCCTATCCACAGCCCGGGTCCCTCTTGTAGAGACTAGGCTGACCTCAACGCGGCGCTTTGCTTTGCACTTTTTGGAACTCTCTGCACTGGGAGCATTCAGTGCAGTATGAACCTTCGCTTTGAGGGCTTGTTGGCGATTTTAGCTTGGTGTAGTGATTTCAACTACTTCGAGGATGACTGCTCCCCTATATAAGCTATTAGTACGAATCCCAGGAGGCGGTAGGATGACACCGAGAAACAGCCAAAGGCCCCAATTTCCTCCTTAAAAACATACCACGCTGGGGACTGAACTTCTGAACCCCAGATCCCCAATTTATGTCCTTCTCTGAACTATCTGAGTTGCGACCTCCGATGAGTCCACTTTTCGGACTGCGTCCACCCCAAGGGTGTCCGGCTTAACTTGCGCTCCAACGGTCGAGTTCCACTCCACAGCGCGTTCGCCTTATTGGAACACTGGTGCGAGTCCCAGGATAGGACTGCACTCGGTCGCGAGGGTGATTTTCCCTGCGTCCCTGATGTTGGACTCTCAAACCCCTGACACAGAGCGTGCAAGAACTTGGAAAGGCCTTAACTACGATCATATGGATCGCCTCAGCTCTACATGCTGCGGTTAATTTTGGTCAGTACCCATATGCAGGGTACATGCCCAATCGGCCCACAGTGAGTAGAAGGTTGATTCCTGAAGAGGGTTCCAAAGAGTTCATAGAGCTAAAGGAGAATCCCGATTTGTTCTTGCTGAGGACCATGTCAAACCAATTTCAGACCACTTTGGGAGTAGCCCTGATTGAGATCCTCTCCAGGCATTCTACAGACGAGGTGTATTTGGGGCAGCATGCATCTCCTGACTGGACTGATGATAAAAGTGTGGTGGATGCCTTCGAGTGTTTCGGGTCCCGCTTGAAACAGATCGAGAAAAACATTACCGAAAGAAATAATGACCAAAGATTGAAGAACAGATCAGGCCTGGCAGAGGTTCCCTATACTTTGCTTTATCCCAACACTTCTGATGAGAGTGGCAAAGGAGGACTCACAGGGAAGGGAATTCCTAACAGCGTCTCCGTTTAATATGCATTTGTCAGTACTTGGAGCTCGTACGATGAAGCCTCTAGAGGTGGAACTTAAGAAAGGCTTCTCAATCCTGAAGATTCTGATACAGGGGGCTATTTTGTACTAATCTTTGTTCAAGTGAAAGTTTCATTGTAATCATCTTGAAAGATGAGGATTACTAAGTTGCTAATAGAAAGGAAAGAAGCTTCATTCATCTTTGCCTCGTAGATTTAGTACTCTTAAATATTTTAGGAGAAACCACTATCAATAAGCTTTGGGATAAGTTGGGGGGTTTGTATTAGACTCTAAATTTCTTATCAAAATTTTCTTTTAGAGGAAGCTATATTCTTTGGACATGTTTGATGATGATTCAATAATAGAGCACTTAAATGAATTTAATATAGTGGTGAGCTAGTTGGGATTGAATATGAGCATGGATGAGAAGGCATAACACTCTTATGTTTTTTCATAATAATTGGGATTATCTCATAATGACAATCAATAGCAATGTCTCAAAGCTAAAGCCTAATGACGTGGTGGGTGCATTGCTTTTTAGGAGAAAAAACTCTAAATTCTATTAAATATACCTTCATAATGAGAGGTCATTCCAAGGACAAAGGTAAGAACAATAAACATATAATAATACTAAATCTAAGGGGAGATCTATGTCTCCTAGTGGATCTACAGTGAAATGTTGGAATTATGACAAGATCGAGCACATAAAAAATGACTACAAGGACAAGAAGGTGCAAAGGGACTCTAATGATTATTTAGACTCAAAGCCTCTAATGATGAGGTTGTGATTCTTTTGTTGTATCCCCTGCCATGTATAAACATAGAGTGTATGACATTTGATTTTGGTACCTATTTTCACATGAATTCCATTAGGAAGTGGGTCTCAATTTATGGGAGCTTTGATGGTAGATGTGTGTTCTTGAGATATAACTCATCTTTCAAAATCATTAGATGAGGTAGATTCAAGCTTGCATTTATAGATGGAATGACCAAAACCCTCTCCAATATTTTTCACATTCTTGGTTTGGAGAAGAACTTTTATTTTAAAGTTGAATGATGTTAATGTATAGCTAATCATCAACAAGGATGGATGCAAGATGGTGTGTGTGGCCATGATATTAACCAAGGGAGTTTGGTTTGAAACTCTATTCATTTGGATGCTAGTATCATCAAATGTAATAGTTCAATGGTTTTTTATGCGGAACATCTCTTTTAATGTCCCCTGCCCACTAACTGTGGAATTAAGAAACTTGCTAATTTTGGTTTTCTTTTCTACTACCTCCGTTTTGTTTCTGTTGTTTCCCTTGTGGACCTTTTTTTGGTTGCCAGTGGCCTGTGGCCTAGTAATGTAACGAATGACCAGGCTGGAGATTCCCATAACCGACGCTGAGGAGCTGACAGCGCTGTAGACCTCTTATTGCCTTGGCGTTTTGTTTGCTATTTTTAACCTTTCCTTTCTCCGCCACTTTCTGGCCGCTATTGGTGGGGCAGTCGTGGTTTTTGACTGATCCTTTTTATAAAGGATGGTTTTGTTTTCTTTTGGGGGGGTAGTTTTAGCGTGAGTGCAAAGCTGAAGAGTTTTGGTGGTGTGTATTTTTCTGTGTAAGAGATCTGTAGTTTTTTCTAAGATAAATTAATAAAGAAGTTTACTCTGTTGAGTTCCGCTGCCCAGATCTGGGTTTATTTTCTGTTTGGTCCTTTTCTGAGTGCATATCTTGTCTCTCGTTATTCCCTGCTGGTGTTTCCAGACCTGTGTGTGTGTAGGAACGAAGGAGTTTGCATCAATCAACAAGGATGGATGCAAGATGGTGTGTGTGGCCATGATATTAGCCAAGGGAGTTTGGTTTGAAACTCTATTCATTTGGATGCCAGTATCATCAAATGTAATAGTTCAATGGTTTTTGATTTACAGAACCATAGTATTATTATAAAGAAGACCATGTTATGACATGAGTATATGGATCATGTTGGTGAGAAAGGCTTGAGGGACTTGAAATGTAAAAACTTGTGATGGGATATTAGATTGTTCCCTAATTATTTTTTTACTTTTTAAGCATTACATATATACAAAAATTAAAGTCGCATTCATTTTTTCTCAAGCTCTATTAGATCATTAAGAACTTTGGATTTGATTCATGATGATGTTTTTGGTCATGTTGATGCATCTTCACTTGAAAAATCATAATAATATGTTTTTCTTATTAATCACTTATCTAGGAAGAAATGTATGTACTTTCTCAATCATAAATATGAGGTCTTCTCAAAGTTCAAAGAGTTTAAGGCTCTTGCTAAGAACTAGACAAAGAGGAAGATCAAAATTTTGAAGATGGACAATGGTGGAGAGTGTTATTCTATAGATTTTAGTATTATTTACAGGTAGCATGGAGTTGTGAGGTATAGTACAAATCCATACACCCTTTAGTAGAATGGAGTTCTAGAAAGAATGAATGACACTAATGGAAAGAGCTAATGAACATAGTTTTTTTTATTTGATAAACAAATCTCCTTCAACTCTTGTGAATAAAACCCTTGAGGAGACTTGGTTAAGAAAAAATCTTTTGTTTTAGCATATGAAGTTTTTAGTTGTGAGGCATATATGCATGTCCCTAAGGAAAATAATTATATGTTGAATCCATAAGAAAATAAGTGTATCTTCATTGAGTACAATGAAAAGGTAAAAAGGTAAAATCTTTGGAACCCTTGCAATGATAGAAATTGCATAATATATGATCTCCACATTATATTTTAATACTCATTATGGTGCTTATATCCCTAGTACATGTTAGGATCATTTACTCATGTTCCTCTAGAGCTATTCTAATAATAATGATCTAGGAAATACAAGCACCCTAGACCACCTCCTAAAACTTGAGACCTTAATCATCAAAGGACAACCATGCCACCATGGATATCCTTTATTGTGCCTCTCAACATTCCAATCCTTTTAGGTCACCTTTTTTTCTTTCCTTTAGACACCCTCTTCCCCATTAGAGTTATTTATTCATCTTCCCCTCCTAATATTATACCATCTTTACCGACTTTTTCATTCTACACCTCCATCCTTACAAGAGACCTTATTGAACCTTCTTCTCATGAGATGCCTCCTCTCTCTTCCCCCTTACTACTACATCTCCCTACACATGTACCACATATTATCCTTCTCGTCTCAACGTTATGTCTCCCTTACACTATGGTTTTTTTCCTCTTCTAATCTTTATCGAAATTATGTGTAGACTAAAATTAAGGATCTAGACGTGTAGTTGGATTGCCTTACTTCTCCTCCAAAGTCTCATTCCATACCATCATGGTTATTTTATTCCCTTTCTTCTATGATTCTCCAACACCCCTCTCCTACTATTATGGGTTCTCTATCTATTAAGTATTGGCAAATATTGTCATGGAGACCCTAGTTGACATGTGCAACATTTTTATACTCTTTGCTTGACTATTAATTCCAATAATCCTATTCTATATAAATTCCTCCCTAGTACTTTGATAGATGATACATTGTATTGGTTTTACACCTTAATTGCTAGTTTCTTACACTCTTTTGTTGACTTTATACATTCCTTTGCACTTCAATTTTAATATAACAGAACCTCAAAGTCTCTCCTATACAATTAAGGACATAGTAGACAAGATTCTAGTGAAAATGTTAAGGTCTACACTTTTAACCTCTTCTAACACGAGACTCAATCCTCCAACCTATGTTTTTTTGAAAAAATATTACCTCATATTTACGAGAAAATGCTTCTTACCTACAATACTTCTCTTCATGATCTATATTTAGTGTTTATCAAGGTTGACTATGTTAGATCTTAAAATAGCAGGTCCAAAATCATAAAGCTTGTTGTCTACATTGAAAATTTTAAGTGTTTATCAAGGTTGACTATGTTAGATCTTAAAATAGCAGGTCCAAAATCATAAAGCTTGTTGTCTACATTGAAAATTTTAAGTGTTTATCAAGATTGACTATGTTAGATCTTAAAATAGCAGGTCTAAAATCATAGAGCTTGTCGTCTACATTGAAAATTCAAAACTTTTCCCCTATTCTGAAATATCAAAAGTCACATTGACCCACAACTTTCTTGGCAAAAATTCAAAGAGAAATCAAATCTTTAGGTATGTGTCATGGCTAGCTGCAACCAAGGCACGTAAAGTGTGTGTAGAAAACAAAAAAAGGTAGAGAATATGATGGGGAAGGTCGACCTCTAAGGTCCTGGCTACATATTGCTTTAGCATCATCCAATCAAACACAAGAGATGGTGTCGAGCTCAGGCAGTGCATTATCTCAAGTTTGTAAGTGCCATGCCTAAGTCAAAATTAAAAGCTAGAGTTGCAGTCACCAAGGTTTAGAAGTTAAATTCTTTATTGGTATCCAAACTATTGGATGGTATTCTTGGGAAATATATAACTGGGATGCGCAAAGCAGCTGTAACACATATTTGAGTGCAAAAAATCCTAATCTAGCTACTGTTAAACACCACATTCTTTACGTTAGAAAAGACTGATGAATGGTTTTAACTGCATCTCCATTCTCTTCAATAGTTCTCATAGTGCATTTGGGCTTATTGTCAAGTCTTCAGCCATGGCATTAACTCTATATGCAAAGAGAAATTTGCGACTTACATATGGTGATCAAGTGTTTTATAAAATGGAGCTGGGTATCTTGTCTAGAGTGTGTGCTTACAAGACTTGCTTCCCAGTCCACTCAGATGTATTACAGTGGCCACAAATTCCCCCTGAAATTGAGTTCTCTAGCACATAGCTTTGTTGAATCCATCGCCAGGATTCACGAGGATTTGGTATTGAAGTGCAAAGCACTGATCAATGATGGCGTGAAACTTTCTTTTGCAGAGGCAATCAAGCTGCAAAAGGAAAGGTCATTCAAGTACTATGAAGAAATGTCACCAGAGATTAAACGTGTGTAGTTTTCACAGTTCATGATAATGTATATATTGAGATTGTCCATGATAATGTATATACTGAGATTTATGGCTTTAAATTGTGTGAGATTTTTAGCATCGACGTTTCAGATCAAACTCTATGATCCATCATCAGAATAAAAAAGTAAGAAAAACAGAGTCAAATATAATAGTTCATGGTATAGTAACTTTGACATTTTTGTGTTCAACAAAAGGAAAGATAAACTAGCACAAACAACATAGCTTCTATCTTTGAATGGATTAGTGGACTTGCACATAGGGAAAATCAAGATGAAAATCCAAGCTGGGCTTAAACATCACACTAAGCTTTGACTACTTAGGTGGTGGATGTGGGCCGGCTTAAACTATTATGTTCCTCTGCTAAAATCCGTTTGCCTTAAAAAATTACCGTGACTGTCAGCGGTTAGCAGTTCCCCCGTGCATATAAAAAACCATGTTCAAATTCAAACACAGTATTCCTGCCCAGTTGCGGAAGTTTGGTAGATACCATAAAATATCTGAGAAGAGCACGGTGCTTTCGTAGAAAGATGGTAAAAAACCCTGATGTTTGGCGGTCCGCCTAAATTTAGGCCTAGGCTGAGGGCTCTGCAGAAGCTTGTTCTTGGAGGGACAAATTTGGCGAAGGCAGAAGTGTTGTTTATTTAGCGAGATGGCAGAATACATTATTTCGCTGAAACAACAGGTGTTTTTTCCTTCAAACTTTGACGGATTTGTATGCGAACGGTGGAGCGAGTGATCGTATGCTTCGATCACAAGAGCATGTTGTCGTTGTTGGCAAAGATGGACAATGTAACTAAAATTTTAGGGAGAAAGCTTTTTATTTTTTTATTTTTTGTGAAGTGAGGCACATAATTTTTTATTTTCCCTCTTTCTTTCTTCAAAGATCCCTTTTAATCCCTCATCAACCTTGGTGACAAGTGTTGAATGACTACAAAAGTGATTTATGAGATTAATTCCTCGGTATCTTTAATCCTCAACTTCTAATGATTTCCTTCATGTATCCTTTTAGATTTAGTGATGTAAAGATACTTTTATTTTCTTTGTTTGGGCATGATATATGATGTACTCATAATCCCTAATCTCCAAAAAGTGGTATGTGTTATGAGGTATTATTGACCCCACAAACTCTAAAACTCCCACATTTTGTACTATTTACTCCCACCTACTCCCTACATGTCCTAGCTCACCATGAATGACCATATTTTATCCTACAACTACTCTAGAGGTGTTTTCCGACCTAGAAATAATTATCTATCTCAAGGTGGTAGATTCAAATGTACTTTTAGTGGCATATGATAGAAACACCATGCCAAATTAATAATATGGAAATTGAGTTTTTATGTGAATGATTTCCATGCGTGCTCTAGGCCACCATTTTAGTGCATTTTTCAAGATATTAGAGTATTCCATGCTCAACATTAATGATATTCAATATTGAGTCAATTTGCATAAGGATTCAACAACTAAATATATAATGTGTTATATATACTAGTTTATTTTTAAGACTTGACCATTTTTTCATTTCCAAGCAACTATAAATTGAGAAAAATATATCGTTTCAATCCCTACACATCTAATCACCATTAAGGTAGCTTATATTACAAATCACAAAGAGGTTGGCATCTTGTATCAAATATTTATTACTATATGTCTACTTGGCTAGTTATGGATCTTCAAGGATAATTTCAAGTGATGAAGTGTGAAAACTTATTCTTAGCTTAGGGTTTTATCTTTTCGCATTTGGTAGTTTAAATGTAATAATAATTTGATAAATTTTGCAACACTTTAATGCATTACATATTGTAATTTATAATGATCTTTTCCTTATTGAATGTGGATTTCTAAAATTTTGGAGAGGGATCATTAATATTTTAATATTCTTATATCATATCCCTTTTATCGTGTCTATATGTTGTGTATTTTGGCCGGTTGTGACTTTGTAACCCAATATAACACACTAGTCCTATAAGTATTGACCCTCCATGCATCATTAAAATGAAAAAAAGTATTCACTAGTAGTGTAGGATTAGGAAGTTAGGTATATGCACTACTTTATCCAATATTATACCCAAGGAACATATTTGAAGCAATCCAAAGCAATTTTATCCTTAGAGGATCATGTCTTGCATATTTGTATCAATGTAATAGAGGTTATACAAGTAGGTTAGTCTTTGACCTAGTGATAGAATTTGGGGTCAAATTATACATTTGGATATTACTGTAATTTATTTATCTTGTATATATTTATTTTTAATTAAATGTTACCAACTATTGCCTTCAAGAACATGTTCCTAGGTCTATTTGAACCCAAAGTGAAGGAGATATTACCCACTTTTAGAAACTAACCTATCATCACTGACTCTATGTTGATGATTTAGTCTCTCCACCTTCAGGAGTGACGTATCTTTGGCCTTGAAGTAGATTTACCACTCTAGAAGTGTGAGTGGTTATTTCAAGACCCAACATGGCTAATATAAACAAAACATGAGGAGTCCTTATAAGCTAGGACACAACATCCTACCTTGGAGATATTTATTTATATTTTTGGTCATCATTGGGCTTTCCTTGTAGTCTCATTCAAATTTGAGTACTTATAAACATGCTTGGTGGTGAATATTTCACTTGTTAATCACTCCACGTATATTTTACATATTATATATTGTGTTTTTATGCTATGTCCATTTTTATTATTTTCACTTGATCTTGTCACTTGGGGGGTATTTTTTTATTTATTTTTGTATGATATATTCTTTCATGATTTCTCATTCGAGGGCAAAAGTGGGGGTATATTTCATCTTAATCCATAATGATCAAACATGTGCAAGTATCTCAAGTATGCATCTCTTATCATATATTTATACTCATTTTTCATATTATCATATTCATATTTATTTTATTATATTTACTCATATTCAATTACTTTATCATGTTTATTTTTAGTTTATCATTCTTATGATATATTTATATGCATAGATTATCATGTTCTGATGTTTATTTTTTACCCAATTTTTCTATCTCTCCTTAATTTATGTGTACCCCTTTTTGAAACACACAAAATCAAGGCACATATAATCATAATTTAACTTTCATGTTTACATGTAGATCACATGTTGACTCTAGATTGTTGGTTTGACTATTTTTTCTTTGAGTTGTGCTTACCTTTTTTCTTTTTCTTTTTTATGTTTTCTCATATAGATTCACATGCACACCAAAGTCGGGGGAAACCTAAGTATGAAAGGTATATCCTTTGCATTTTTCTGCTTATTTTGTAACATTTTATTTGGGTGTCTTTAGTACATTTCCCTAGCACATGATATTGATTAATTTATCACTTATAATGACTCTAGACATGACTTGAACTACTTAGAACTTTACCAACTCACAAAACTATTTTATCCACCTATATTTATAGATTGTAGGTCTAAATTGACCTAATTTGGTGTCATATGTGTAGCCTTGGACTAATTTTTATAATTAAAAAAATAGAGTCCAATCCATTTCCAACTAGTCATTATTTTCTATCTCACAATGCCAAGAAAATCAAATTATGCATCCCAAAAATGTTTAAAAGGACATAACATCTAGGTCATTTCATCATTGACCATTAGGATAGTCTACTAGGTCTCAAAATCACTGCTCCACTTTCTAGAACTAAAAACCATTCACAGGGGAAATGTTGTCAACAAGTGAATGAAAATGGTTCATCAATAAAACAATGCAAGACTTTGAGCTAACTCTACGAGAGTGGGATATCTCCTACACTTCGAGCTCAACTTAGACTCAAGGTGGTGTTCCCAAGGGTGTACCTTAATGAGTATTGAAATCATATCAATTAACAACAATAAAATATGGGTAGCCAAACTCAACTTGTTTTCATGGTCCCAAGGACTATCATTGAACCAAGAACAATTGGAATCTCAATACCCATATATAGTTGATTCAACTGTGAAAGAATAACCTACATGAGAGATTTTTTTAAGCTCACTGAAGATAGATCTCTAGTTATAGCACAAGGTTATAAATGTACATTAACTAATCCCACTCCTATACTATTGGTTTATGTTTTGATTTTATGGTGTGAGATTTT